>CM034471.1:1881638-1940797 GCA_019925255.1 Litchi chinensis
ATCAAAGACTGAGTTGACAGGAAATGAAGCACATACACATCATGCACGCCGTTTACTCAGCCGCCAAGAATTAGGTTCGTGATATCTATCATATAGTGGTTCAATGCGTTCTTGACGCTTGCGTTTGCTCATTTTTGTTGGATCTGCCACCTTGAAGAATCTTGGAGCCAGTTCCACAAGCCATTTTGGATCTACTACTGTTACCTCTCGCATGTATTCCTTTGTCGTCATTACCAGCTCATGGTAGATAACCCAATCTGGTTGTCTTTGGAAAAGAGCACTGCTTGGGTGAATATAAACAGGTTGATTCTCAACTAGAGTCCGATAGCCCTCCTGAGGGTCCTTTCTGGCCGCATGAAAGAAGAATCCAGCTGTGATCGCCTTCCTGATCTTCGTGAAATTTTTTCCAGCGCTCACAACATCCAACTTATATCTGAAATACAACAGCAAGTTAGCACACATTTCAAGCATTTATACCTTTCAAGTGGTTTACTAACAGTATGAAGATAACATATGTGCTCAAATACACAGAACCAAGAAAGTTCAAAATAAAAAATATCCAGCTAATCACTGCAATGCAGGTAACTACAATTACTATTCCTGTTCTATAAAGAATAACAAAAACGAAACAAGGAACATAGAGGCAGCCTACAACTATAAAGCTTTAAATATAACACAGTCAAGCTTTGTCCATTGCATTATTATCCAGACAACCTTGCCTAAAAATATCTCCACAGAAACTGATGAGGTTATGTGGGGAACCACAGTAACCAACTACTGCCCACATATTTTTAAAGAACAAAGAGCAAACAACTTGCTAAGTTCTACTGTTGTCAGAACTCTTCTAGCCAACAAGCCTAATCTAAACCAATATTTACTAAAATTCCAGTCGTCAAACCCACAAGAATCTGTAGAGATCACAAACTGTTCTAAACGGATAAAACAATTCAAGAGTGCCTAGCAGAAAATTTAAATAAAAACAGTGACAGCCAAGAGCATGTATGAAAACACACACAAAATGTCATTAATTGGTTTTGCCTCCTATATTATTCGCCATAGAGATCATTGGCATAAATTATTCCATTTAATTGTCATGATAAGTAAAACTGCAAGCACTTAAAGCAAACAATCATCACAAAAGACAGGAATAAAAACAATAAAAAATTGTATTGAGATGGTTTACTTGTCCATAATGGTAAGAAGTTGTTTTCTGACATCCTGTGCCCTCCTCAAGGATCTAGACTGAACGAAGTTCTCGAAACACCAGGGCCCTGAAAAGTTCTTAGCTTTCCAAGCCTCGTACACCGCAAGCAGTGTCAAATGATCTCCTTCAGGTTGAAAAAACTTGGCCCTCTTCTGGTCTGCTTGAGCTTGTTTTTCCCGAGGCCTGTAAAATATGTTGCCAGTTTGAATCATGGCAATAATGGTTAGTATCTCATCACTGCAGCCAAGGTCTACACTAGCCAGTAACATCTTCGATAATGGTGGTTCAAGAGGAAATTCTGCCATTTTCCGACCCAATTTAGTAAGAAGACCCTCCTCATCCAAAGCTCCTAAACTGTACAGCTGCTCCATGGCAGAAATGAGCGCTTGGGGCGAAGGTGGATCCATAAAATCAAAAGATAAAAGATCATTGATTCCCATAGCCTTCATCGAAAGGGTAGTTGCTCCCAGATTAATCCTTTGGATTTCAGGAATTGAAGTGGGAGACATCTCGTTGCGATATGCACTCTCTGTGTATAGACGATAACATTTTCCCGGCCCTGTACGCCCAGCACGCCCGGCTCGCTGCTTTGCTGATGCTTGAGAAATCGGAGTAATGACTAGTGAATCAAGCCCTTGCTTTGGATTATAAACATTTTGTTTTGCAAACCCTGGATCAATGACATAAAATATCCCATCAATAGTCAACGAAGCCTCAGCAATGTTAGTAGCCACGACCACTTTCCTCTTCCCTGGAGGAGCAGGTTCAAAAATCCTCGACTGCATTTCACTAGGGAGGGCACTGTAAACTGGTAATATAATCAATTCCGGGACATTTTTACCAAGCCCTTTCATTCTCTCATATAGAGACTGGCATGCAAAATCAATCTCCTCCTGACCAGTCAAGAAGAGGAGGATATCGCCTTCAGGTTCTGTCAAGTGAATCTGCAGGACAGTAATCAGTGATGCATCCAAATAATCGCTCTCCGGCTGTTTCGTGTAGAGTATCTCAACAGGGAAAGTTCTCCCAGGAATAGTAAAGATGTTGCAGTTGAAGAAATACCCTGAAAATTTCTCTGCATCCAAGGTAGCAGAAGTAACAATCAATCGAAGATCAGGTCTCCGTTTCACAAGCTGTTTGAGTAGACCAAAAAGCACATCAGTGTGTATAGTCCGCTCATGAGCCTCATCAAGCATAATGACTGAGTACTGTGATAGATCCTCATCAACCAAAATCTCCCTAAGAAGCATTCCATCAGTCATGTACTTGATCACAGTATCGGGTCCAGTACAATCTTCAAACCGAATTGCATAACCAACCTCCTCTCCTAATCGGCAACCAAACTCTTCAGCAACCCTCTTCGCGACAGACATCGCAGCCACCCTACGAGGCTGAGTACACCCGATCTTCCCTTTCGTAGTATAACCTGCCTCTGCAAGATACTGAGTCACTTGCGTTGTCTTACCAGAACCAGTCTCACCGATCACAACCAACACCTGATTATCGTGGACAGCCTGAATCAACTCTTTCTTCAACTTATAGATAGGCAAGCTCTGCCTTTGCTCCTGGATCGAGAGCTTCGACCTCTGTCCAAAAGTCAAAGCTTTCCCGAACGCATCCTTCTTCCATTCGGGCATGTCATAGGCTGATAAGCCAACTCCCCTTAGCTCTTGCGCAAGATGCCTCTCACCTGTCTCTGGCATTGGATCTTCCCAAGGACGATTCAGATCTTTTGGGATCGAATCGAGCATCGTCCTCTGCTGTTGTTCCCTCACTTCTCTTCGTTCCTTAATAAGTGCAGATTGAAGAGCAGCAGCACGGCTCAATGACCCTTCCGGATTCTTAAAAATTTTCACCGGAGACATGTCAACCGAATATCTAGTCTGCCCTTGCAAAAACGCAGGCTCATCTTCGTTCATTTCAATTTCAAGTTCTTCCTCAGCACCCTCTTCTTGATACATCATCCCATCGCCTTCCTCATCATACGTGGGATACTCACTCACCGACATAACCCCCGAAGCAATCAACTGCTTCGCTTCCCACCTCTCTGGTGAACTCATCCTCTTCAACGGCCTACGTGATGGAACCACATCATCCTCCTCAACAATCCTAATCCCTGAAAGCCCTGTCCTAGTCACAGGCCCATCCTTCGTCCCCGAAGGATTAGTCCTAAACGCATCATCCTCCGAACTTTTCTTCAACGGCAACAAATCCTTCCCAGTATTCTGATCCACATCCCTCATCGAAAGACTCAATTTCTGACCCGAAACAGAAATCACCTTCACATAAACCTCCTGATCCCGCTTCACAACATCTTTAGCATTACTAATCCTCCTAGTCGCCATCTGCGAAACATGAACCAATCCTTCCTTACCCTTCAAATCATTCAACTGAACAAAACAACCTGTGTCCATCACCCGCGAAACCCTTCCCTTATAAACCTGATACAACTCAGGCTCATTCGACCTGAACCGCCCCCCATTCACTCTCTCATCCACATTCTTTTCATCAAAACCATCCTCACCATCATCATCACGTCTCCTACTCCTCTCATGCCTATGCCCATGTCTCCCTCTCCTCCTATCCCCATCATCATAATCCCTCCTATCCCTATCTCTGTCCCTATCCCTATGTCTATCCCTATTCCTATCTCTATCCCTATCCCTGTCCCTATCGCTATCCCTGTCCCTATCCCTATTTTTTCTCTCCTCCTCTCTACGCCGGGCACGAGCCTCAGTCTCGATTTCTTCTTCAAGATCCTTGGCTCGATCCTTACTATCGGCGATGGCCAAAGCCTTATACTTGGTTTTTTTATCAGCACCACCAGCGGCGGTGGTGGTCTCCGATTTGGGCTTGGGAGGGAGAATGGCGTGAATGATAGTCAACAAGGTGCGGACAAAGTAATCGGGCATCTCGGCGCCGTTCTCCTTCAACTGGGCATCGAATTGCTCGACCGTCTCGCAATTTTGACCTAACTCGGTTATGAACTCAGCCAACACCTTGTCTCCAAACCCTAAATGAGTCTCCAGCTCCGAACACACTTTCGATACCAGAGAAAAGTACTCCAGTTTCTTCAGACTCTCGTCTTCCCTCATTTTCTTCTCATCCATTTTCATCGCCAAAACAATAACACAAACAACCAAGACAAAAACAACAACAACGACAACAACAAAATGAGATCTTTTTAAGGGTTTTTTTGGAGTACCTGAATCTCCCAATGACGAGAACGAATTGAACTTGCTAGGGTTTTGAATCAATTGATTTCTCTTCGATTTTTTAGGACTTTTTTGCTTCTAGCTTGTCTGCTTGTTGACCTTCGAACCAGTGCCCTTTGTAACAAGGATGAGGACGTAACCCCCGTGGCATGAACCAAGGTCGACTTTTTTAGGGGTTTTGATCGTACACTACAAATCGTTGTATTAAACAACCGACCTTTTTTCTACAATTTTTTTTTTTTTTTTAAATTTTGGATTATTAATTTTAATTCTATTTGGCCTTTTTTTTTAAGTAAATTCTATTTTAACTAGATGTCTACACCTAGGGGTGGGCATCTTCAACCCAACCCAATCATTTTTTACTGGGTTGGGTTGGGTTGGGTTATATCTTAAAAAAAATTGGATGGATTGGGTTAGGTTGGGTTGAAAAAAATTGGGTGGGTTGGGTTGGGAGATTTTCAACCCAACCCAACCCGAACCCGAAAACGCCCACCCTTAACCAAGTCTTTCCTATCTAGAATCTTTCCTAGACATACACTTTTACGCTACTACATGAAATCCATCACAGAAGATTTATAAATCTAGAGTAGAAGAATGAAAACACAAGAGAAAAAATCAGAAACCTCAAGTGGTTTATAAATCTAGAGTATTTATAAATCCAACCCGACAGACCCAACTCAACCCGATTATTTTTTATTGGATTGGGTTGGGTTACATCTTAAAAAAAAATTAGATGGGTTGGGTTGAGTTGGGTTGAAAATTAAAGTGGGTTGGGTTGGGTTGAAAAATTTTCAACCCAACCCATATTGGGTTGGGAGATTTTCAACCCAACCCAACCCAAACCCAAAAACGTCCACCCCTATCTACGCCCTTTTGTTTTCTTCACCTAGGATTTAATAATACCGGATTACGTGTTTTTATTTATTATTTTAAATTGTTAAATCACTTAATAAATAAATAAATAAATAAATAATTTAACTTTTCACTTAATTATAAATCATTTAATGATATTTAAAAGTTTTTATTCTAAATCTATTCTCCTCAAAATACCATAATTTAAAATTTATCCTAATTTTATATTACTTAAATTTTATTTTATTTTTTGTTTTTTGATACTTACAAAGAATATATTTAAAAAAAAAATCTAAATACCTCTCATTCTAAATTATCTTAGAATTAAATTAATATATTTTAATTTATGATTCAAACATTCATTTTTTTATTATTTTCTTAAATATATATAAATATGATTAATACTGCTATTTTTAAATCATATTTTAATTATGGATAAAATATTATTAATATGTACATAAAAAAATGTTTTAGAATTTATTAAATTGTATTTTTAGATGTTTGTATTACATAACAACAAATAATAAAAATGACATAAATATCAACTTACCAGTTTTTAGATAATTTTAAACTTAAAAAACAAGCAAGTATACAATATATTCAGAGTAAAGAAAAAAATAAAAACATACTATTGAGATTTCAAGTTTCAGTCATTATTCAGTATCCAGTTTTCAGTATCACTGTTTAATCTTTAGACAAAAAAATAAATGACTCTTTAGTGAAAGGAAATACTTTCTATTTTCATTTTTCGATTACTATAATAAAATAGATTTACATGTGTGAGAATTGGTGAGACTCATCGATATTACACATTATTAGAAGGATTCGGATAACTACGAATCGTCGGATCCACCGAGATTATATATTATTAGAGTTTGGATATAACTCCTTCGAGAAGCCCACACTAATATTAATATTCATTGGGAGTGATTGAACCTCCAAACTCTTATGAGAAGTTACATTAACGAAGGGTGTGTGATTAAAACATAATTAATAAATCAAATTTGATATTAAATATAATAACAATTACTGGTGTTAAGGTAGTTTATATGTTATAGGGAAATTATAGCAAAATTACATTAATTTCAAATTTAGGACAAAAATCCTCTGTATTCCATTGGATTATTGATTTTAAGGGAATAATTAATTAACATTAACTTGATGAGAAATAAACATATTTACTCACAACATAAGTGATTATTGTATTTTCTCTTCACATACGTGATAATTATAGACATCTTCTGGTTATGTAAAAGTAGAATTTCAAATGATATGTATAATGTTTAATTTAAGTAAATTTCAACTAACTCTTGATCTTTGGTGTTATTAGATTTTCTAATTCTCTTGTAATTATAGTTTTAAAAAAATGATGGAAAATAATAATACTTTATATGTATATTATTATTGTTATTATCATTATTATTATACATGATCTTCTCCTAATAAATAAAATCATTAACTTAAATGAATACAATAAAACCTTTAAAAAAAAAAAAAAGACTCTTTTTCGTGCACAGAGAATGCCCAAGTCAACCCACTTTGTGATAAGGCAGGGCCCTTAATTTGATGGCCCAAAATAGAAATGTTCAAGTCGAGAGCCCAAGAAGAATATAGGGAAAGAGTGGTGCTATTAGCACCCTCCGTTGACCTAATAATACCCCATCTAATTTTCATTACTATTCTAATATTGCGTTTGTATTCTCTATAAAATTACTTAATAGAGAAATAAAAAATATAGTGACACCATAATTGATTACATTATTTTACAAATAGAATTTTAATGGAACCCCAATAGATAGGTATAATTTTGCTTCATGTAGTTATTTATACTTGTGCACAAAATGCGTTAACAATGTTTTACATGTTGGTAAAACTCTTCAATGAAATGAAAATACCTGTGTATCACCATAATTATAAGCGTTTTAAAATATAGACACTTGTAAGTAGGAACAAACTAGTTATCCCGTTAAAGTCTCACTTTCATTAAGATTCGCAGGGGTTAATTATATATGTAAATTTGTAATAAATAAGGCTGAGAATGGCAACATAGTAACCTATTTTTGTGAAGATCTTCTCTGTATTTTGACATGTTGAGTTTTGCTAGGCAAGAAAATCTAACCCAGGAAGTCAGTTAAGGAAAATGGAAGATTATAATAAGGATAGTTTTAATGGCATTTCTTTTCCTCTTTCCATTGCTTATATGAATGCAAATATTGATTTATATGAAATGAGGTAAATGTCACTAGCTATGAAAAATTATGGATGGGTAAAGTATTTATTCTCTAAATTTGTGAGTCACTTGGTATCTAATCAATAGATGATGAATAAGAATTAGCCTTATCTTTGTTAGAAAATATGTGTTTGATAAAAAACAAAAATAATATAGTTTAAACAATTGAAATCCACTATGGTTTCGAAATTGTATTAAATCAAATCTTACTGAAAATAAAATTACTGTAGAATAACTATTGGGCTTCAGGGCACATTGCAAATATCATTAACTTTAAGACACTATTTGTCCCCACCAATGATGCATTGGATTAAGCAAATATGTCTTTAGGATATAATGAAGCTTCTTTATTTAATATATTGTGTACTAAAGACTTAAATCGTTAACATCGTTGATGTCGAACCCACCAACTTACAATATTCTGTTGCTGTAGTTTAATGAACTATTGGTATGTATGCAAGAAAAGAATGACATAAAACTAATTTATTTGTAAATGAGAAAATAAGGGAGAAGAGAGCAATTAGCCATTTGGAATGCTTTGATAAATTTCAGTGCACGAAATGAATGAAATAGGTGGGCTATTTATAATAAGTTTTGCACCATTTCATACTAAGTTACAACTTTTTTTTTCTTCTTTCTAACAGTTTGACATTATGTTAGATAACTGCCGAGACTTAGTAGGCATAGGACATTATCGCACGGTCCAAAAATTTATTTTCAAAAATAGAAAGGTCTATCCAATAATTAAGGGAAAAATTCCCCCCCCCCCCCCCCCCCACACACACACACACACACACATATATATATATATATATATATATATATATTGTTAGTGGCAATACTCGAACCTACCACCACATGTATAGACAAGTGAATTGTTGTCCATCACCACAACTTGCTTAGAGCACTAAGTTACAACTATTTATTATAACTTTTCATTTTTAATGAAGACCATTGGATCTACTTTGCAACTTTGATTTATAATCAGTCGGTTTAGACTATTCCGTTTTATAAAAGTCACAACATTTATATAAAATCACATGATAAAAATCAAAGATGTTCATTAATTCATCTAAAAGCTCTCACACACATGTTGTAGAAGCTCTTATACATATATGATACATATGTTCTAGAAGCTTCTCATACATCATATAAAATATAAAACATGTTCTAAAAACTTCTCATACATACATACATACATACACATATATAGAGATAATTCTAATTTTCTCCCCATAGTTTGACATAATAGTCTAAAAACCTTCTAACTTTAGAAATCGCTAAAAACTCTCCTTAATTTGGCATAATAACCAAAAAAATCCCTACCGTGTATTAAAATAGTCAAAAAATTCCCAAGTGATTTCTAAAGTTATAAGGTTTTTTTTTTTTTTTTTTTGCTATTTTTAAAAATAATAGGAGGTTTTTTGGCTATTTTATAAACTACAGGAGATCTTAAGTGATTTCTGAAATCGGAAGGTTTTTTAGCTATTATACGAACCTATAGGGTGGAATTAGAATTATCCCTGTGTATATATATATATATATATATATATATATATATCATGTGTAACATTTCTTTTAATAACTTCCTACCGTCTTGAGTCAAATAACCATTTAAAAATGTGTTTTTCAAAATTCAAAGTAATACATGGCACTCTTGTCAAAGAAAGGTTTAAACCTAAGGCTCAACATCTACTCTTTTGTCCATGTACATCAATTCATGTTCTGTAAATCAAAGTAACTGTTGTCCGTATCAGCTTTAGTTTAAAGCATCATCGACACACGAGATACATAACATTTGACCGCAACACGAGATTTACTACATTTGGCCACAAATCACAGTGAAGTATTATGTGTTTTTACAATCATAGTGAAGCTTAAATCATTTCTTCTTTTACTTTTTCTCCATCCCAAACAAATTGCAGACGCTATGCCCATAAACTCAAATCAATTACTCATTTGAAATTAGAGTAATGTGGTTATCCACAATTCTATTAAAATTATTTTAAATTTGTGAATGTTTAATGAACCCTTATGAAAAAGGTCATGTGTCAATGCTCAAGTCAATTTTGGGTACAAAATTTAATCAATATAAGCAAAAACTTTGGAGAGTCAAAGACGTAAGCAAATATTTTATGTCCAAACCATTGAAAAAAAAAAAAAGGAATTGTTTTGGTGGGTTTCAAACAATTTTTTTTTTTAATTTAGTATTGATAAATAAATTAAGGGAAGAAAATAGCATATGTAAAATTTAATATTTTTACTACAAATTTGTTTCTGCAACAAAAACTCAAATGAAAGAAAAGTAGTTTTTTTTTTTTTTTTTTTTTTTGGGGGGGGGGAAGGAAAGAAAACTGCACATTGAATTGGAAGTATTAATAAATAAGTTAAGATACAAGTTTCTTGCAATCTTGAGACCCTATTTTTTTTTCTCTAAGAAAGTTAATTTAAAACAATTTTTTATTAAAAATGGAATTCCAAATCAAAGGAGGTTCAAATTATTCTATAATTAATCTACAAGTGCCTTTCGATAACAATAACATAAGCAAAACAAATCGATATCTGATTTTACAAGAGCAATGGCCCACTGTCATATCATGGTTTTTGATTATTCTCCACTTTGTACCCCGATTGACTAACACTAAATTAAAATCAAGTTTTATAGTGGAACCCTAAGTTTTGTCACCCGCAAAATAGCTTGAATAATTATATATGCAGATCTATGAGAATCGTAATTCTGAGTATTGAAGAGAAATGAAGAATTGCTAATTATAAGGTTTTGATTTTTACTTTTACCGATTAATTGTCCTCCAAATCCTGATCCAATTGCAATTTTTTCTTTTTATTTGAAAAGGACTCAATTGTATATTAAAGATATGAAAATAAGACCTTTAGTGAAGGCACGTAAGCAAGTGATAGTTTACAATTTTTAAAATGAAGTTCAAGTGATAGTTTACAACTTTTAAAATGAAGTTCATCGTTTACAATTTTTAAAACGAAGTTCATTCTTTATTATTAATGGATTTTTGGTTTCTTTTTAACAAGAAAGTATTTAAAGATGAACTATGTTTCAAATACCCCTTAGATATATTATTCTGCCTCCAATTTTATATATTAATGATGAGAAGCTCTTGCCTTGGTATCAGGTGAATATAATATTGAATAATATATATACTGATTACATATAAATATCAGATTCAATGAATATCCTGTCATATGTTCATCACTAAAGCTAGTTCCATCATTCTTCAATAGTTTCATCATTGGAAAAAACAAAAGCTTTAAAAAACGAAATTATTAGATTTTAAATATACAAATTAAGGAAAAAAACGTAATTTCAATTAAAACTTAAATTTATGTAATTAATTTTTAAAAGCATTGTGTTAATGTTTTTTCCAAGCAAATTTGCTTCATGTTAATGGATAAATTGAGAGAGAAGAAATTGTTGTATTGTTTCAAGAGGAGAAGACATATAAGCAAGAGGGAATTAAGGCGTGTGCGAGAGAGGAAGAAATCATTTAGTTTTAAATAGACTAGGAAAGAAAATCGAAGGGAGAGGAGACATGGAATAAAATTAATTAATGATGGATTGGAGAAAAAAAAAAAAAATGAATAATAAACGTATTAAAACCAAGTCATCCATATCTCATAGATCCAAGAGCTACCAAATAATATCAAATATTTTGTAAAAAATTATGTCCCCCGATCTCTTCCATATTTATATATATATATATATATATTTGATGAATACATATGATCATATGGGAAATATTTTTTTCATTGCTATATTGCATTTCTATATTAAAGAGAAGTTAAATTATTTTTAATGACTGAGTTTAGCTATCTTATAGGATTGATAAACTCACCCATCAATAACAACTGTTAGATTGATTGTAAGGGTTGTTATTGAAAAATATCTAAAAGTGGTTATCATTAGGTAGTATTACTAACCAGTATAAAAGTCAAACCCTTTAAGATTGAGTTTGGTTACCTTATTAAATTAATAATCTTACTCATCAATAACAATTATTGGATTGATTGTAAAATTATTATTAAAAAATATCCAAAAATTGTTATTAATAGATAAGATTACCAACTAGTATGGTAGTCAAACTAAATTTATCTAAAACAAAACTAGCTAGATATACTTCACGGAAAATTTTTGGAACTTTTAACCAATAAAAATATGTTTTGTGCTATTGTTTGGTGATCAATCATAACATTTGTTTTCTTGCTTGACTTGATGCAAAACGTAATTATGAACTTGTATATCCCTCAATGACCAGAGTGTCACTTTTGTTTGCCATGTAAATGCAGAGAAAATCTCAAAATAGTTTTTATCGTATTATTCGTACGTTTGTTTCGATTAAAATTCATCATATTATAAAAGGAATATGTATAATCGATTGAAAAAAAAAGTTTCAAAAGTTATTTTATAATAGCTTTCAATTGGATGGATGTGATGAAACCATTCCACGAAAGTTTGTCTTCTAATTGAGAAACTCTTGACTTTATAAAAGTAGTATGGTGGCAAGCCGTGAAGCACTCAAAACCCTAATAGGTGTCATCAAGTGGCACGTTGTTTGTTGATTGCAATTTATTGTACGTTTTGGGCATTCACTTTCCCCAATCGGGCATGGGGCATGGCCAACATTGAGTGAGAAAATTAACGAAAAGAAAGCCATGATAAAATTAATATATGATTTTATTTTTCATGGAATCACATCATTGTTCCTTCGAAAATTGTTAGCAACTATCGATAATTCCATTTCACCATTGTCTAATATAATTTAATGATAAAAAACTCTCATTTAGCGTGATAATAATTTAAGTTGGATGAATGCATTATAAATAATATTGAAAAAAAGTTACTTCGTTTTTGTTGATCTTGACTTTGGATGACTAGCTAGATATACTACTCCAATTCCAATTCATTCTTTTCTCAAATTTTTTTATTATTTCAATGGTTGAATATGATTTTTTTATGCAAATGGAGATCGAGATTCTACCGATTTTATTATATCTATTGGATTTTAAAAATATATATATCTAACATTAAAAATTTAATAGAATCAAAAAGGTATATATAAACTCTCAAACTTTACAAAAATAAAAATTTGATATTCGTTTAATTTCATATATTCATTTAAATTCCAATTAATTTTAGATTGAATACACATGAGGAAAAAAAAAACACCAAAATTAGCTTTCCTTGTGAAAATATCACTAGACTAATAGTTTGAGTTTTAATGTCACTTAAAAGTGTAAACTGCACATTTTGCCTTTACTCAATAAAATAAAACTCAAGCTCTCCTTTACATTTCCTCTTTTATTTTGTTGGAAAATAAGGGACATAAAAATCCATTTTTATGAACTATTTTGTTTATTTTTTTTTATCTCGGTTTGGGAAGACCAAGATAGGCTCATATTCTTCTCCGTGAGGTTATCGGATTGATATGTTATATTATTGATCAAAATGGTGCTTAGATAAATGAGAAATTGAAACTTAAAGTGCATCCATTAGGAAGAAAGTCTTATATTGGAAGAATAAGGTAATGAAGCTTGGTATATGAATGCATGTGCTATAGCTATAAGGTAACTTGTGGAGTATAGTAAATCATGGTCGAGGACTTCAAAAGGTGCATGTTTGCGACCTATATACACAAATGCAATTGGAATTCTAATCTGAAACGTGTTTTCCCTGTTTTGCTGCTTGAATTTTTTTTTCTTTCTTACTTTTTTTTTTTTTCCAAATTAACTTTTCATTTAAGTTTGTAATATCAATTAATTTTTTTTCTTTCCCGTCACTTAAATTGGTCTTCCCATTTCAAGAAATAGATACTAAATAGTTGGACATTGGTACCAATTTTAAATTGGTTCAAATCATGGTTGAGGACTTTGAAAGGTGCGTGCTCCCCCCATTTTATTGCTTGGAAAAAAAATTTCAATTGGCTTTTCATTTAAGTTCATAATATCAACCAATTTTTTTGCTTCCTCATCATTTAGATTGGTTCTCCCGCTTCAAAAAATAAATATTGAATTGTTGGATATTGGAACTTGGATGTTCATCTTCATATGGGTTCAAACGCAGTGGAGGTGTTTAAATAGGGTGCTCGACCATGGATGTGGCTTTGAAGATAGCCTCTTCTATCGTTGACCACCTCTTTCTTCCTCCGTGACGTTGTCACTGTTTTCTTTTCGATTTCCTCCATTCTGAATCGCACTCCTCTCTCTTGCCTCATCCTCCAATAGATTCCTAACCGTCACCGCCGCTACCGCCTTCAACTTCCTACGTTCTTGCCTTGCAGACAATTTCTTTCCATCTTGCAAACCGTAACCGTTTATTTTATTTTTCATATTTTGTTTATATTCGGGCTTAAATATTTTTGCATATTTTGTTTAAATATAATAATTATTTACACAATTTTATATTTAAATTTCTTTTAATTTTTTTATCAATTTTTAATAATTAATCATTAAAGTATATGGGTTTATTTGGCATTGACACGTATCCTATTTATATCCAAAGACAATAAAGCCCCTAAACTATTAAGTTTGACTAATGGTCAACTAATAATTGAATCGAAATAATGTATTTTTGAAATGTAAGGTATCACAGACCTTATTTTGCAAATAGTTGTAAAAAAAAAAATTTGTGAAACATCGAAGATTAAAATGAAATTCTCTCTATTATTTTTAAATCATTTGATTAGTGATTGTATAGGTAATTATATAATTCACACTTTTAATAAAAAGGATAATCCTAAAATGCCCCTTGAAAATGAAAATAATCTCAATTTACTCTAACTTTGAAAATATTAGCCAAAAAACCCCTTACCATCTCTCAGAAGTGGTTTCCATTTAAATTTTAGTGGTTTTGTTATAAAAAAACATTAAAAGACCAAAATACCCTCATCTTTTCATTTGAAAAAGACTAACAAATTAAAATTTAAATTTAAACTTAAATTTAAAAATAATTAAAATGGGGGAAGACTAATTAAATATTGATTAAAAATTAATTGAATTAATTAATTAATTAATAATAATTAAAAACAATTATAAAAAGGATTGGGATCTCCACCATCAATATTAATTTGAAAAATGTAAAAAAAATTAAATAAAAATTTTCAATAGATGAAAAAATAAATTAGTAAAAAAGTGAAATGAACTAGATCTTTAAACTAGGAAGATCCGGGTCATTAACTTAAAAAATTTAAAAAAAATAAAAACATAACAACGCCACCATTCATCAATCAAACCAAGTCATCAACACAACTAAGACCAAAATCAAAACCATCAACATTGTTAACAACCACTGGTTTTAGAAACAAAAATTTCCAAAAAATATACTCAGATTTACATAACACAGTTCAACCTATATTTTTATGAATAACAAATTTTCATCAAAAAATTACATTTATTGAATTAAACCAATATCACACTAAGTTCATTGTCAAACCAACATCACACTATTCCTCTACTAGACTGACTCACCAAACTCGGTTGAGTCACCACTAACTCTTGACTCACCTCCACCTTCTTCTTCTTCTCCTCCTTCTGCTGAGCTTGAATCATCTGCTTCTCATCCACCAGTACCTTACCTGGCACCTCACTTGTAAAGTCCAAAAATTTTTCTTTTTATAAGAAATAAAATTTTTTCGATGAATAGTTTTTCTATGTGAATAGTATTTTCGAATAAATATTGATTTTTGAATTCGTAAAACCCAAATTTCTCTTTTTTTGAGGAAAGAAATTTTTTGATAAATAGTTTTTTTGTGTAAATAGTGTCCGCATGAATAGTGATTTTCGAAAAACAGACCCTAAAAATCGTAAATTTCTAGAATAAATATTAGAGACTAAATAAACTGAAATGGATCAAAGATGAGTCCTGAAGAGATTGTAAGTGATCCGAAATTTATTGGATGAAAATAACCTTTCGATTTTAGTACCGTATACAGTATTTATGGAGTGATAAAATAATTTAAAATACCTGGAGGTGTAATCGAATTTTAATAGAATTTTCGAATGTGAAATTGAATTATAATAAAATTCCTGAATGAACCAAAAATGATTTTGAATAAGAAAATTGAAAAGTATGGAAGAATGCATGAAAGTGGACAAGTGGCGTGAAAGTGGAAAAAGAACACATGCATGTGGGACAAGTGGCGTGAAAAGGACTTAAAGGAAGCATGCATGCTTGACATGTGGAAAAAGAGAGTAAGAAAATGTGACAAGTGTGTGTCATGCATGGCAAAATTGAGGACAAGTGGCATGGAAACACAAGGGATATATAAAGTAAAATTGAAATGGAAAAACAAATGAGAAAATCCATTTGAAAGAAAAAGAAGGATTCGGCCAAGAGAGGAGGTATTTTGTCGGAGAGAGACATTAAGACAGCATATTACACTTCTCATTTCTAAGTTATTTTTGAGTGTTTTCAACATATGCAAAGATTGCATGCAAGTTTAGGAGCAGGATCCATCCGTTTTAAGTTGATTTCAAGAGGTAAGAATCAAGTTTCCATGAGTTGTTTGTGAGTTTGGTTGGATTTATGATTTCTAATGGATGATTTGTGATTTTTATCTATGAATTTAGATATTTGAGAGCTCAAAGTTGTGGGGAAATAAGGCTAGTGGTTCAAGAGCCATTGGTAAGCATACTAGTGAAAGTGAATTTTTGATATTCGGTGTGATTTTGATATGAATTTAAGTGTGAAACTTTAAGAAAAATTGGTGTTGTATGTGCATGTAGTACACGGCTAAAGAGGGTTTTGATGATTCAAATTTGAGTTGGTTGTTTTACTATGAAATGTGATGTGATTTTGATGTGCATGTAAGTGTAAGATTTGAAGAAAAGGTTGGTGTTATGTGTTTGCATGTGGTTCGGCCAAGAGGAGGTTTAAATGGTCTAAATTGAGTTTAAATTATTTAAATAATTTTCGTGCATGCAAATGTATTGAAATGATGAATTTTGATATTGAAATGAGAAGTAAAAGTTTATGGTATACAAGTTGTCATGTTCGACCATAGGTACTAAAAATTTATGGACAATTGTTTTTGAATGATTTGAGTGATTTTATGAGTTATATTGATGATGAATTAACTTGAAATTGAAAGGAAATGCATTAGATGTCAAATGACTACTTTGCGTCCAAACTTTGTTTAATTATAAAAGTGTAACGTTTTATGAAATTGACTTGATTTTACACTCGTTTACATGTATTGGAGCATGATTAAGGTGAGAAAGAAATTGATTGAAATTGATGGTGTAGGTTCGACCAACATGGGCCAAAATAATCCAAAAATATGTTTCATGCTTTGAAATAGAATTTAGACTTAAACTATGGTATTTTACATACTTGGATATTAAGAAACTCGAATGAAAATTTTATGTGAATAATTGAAGTTAGTACGACTTGAAAAATGGTGTTTCGAAATACTAGTATAACTAGACGTTTGTGTGTTGATGCATATGTGAGTTCTAAGTGAAAGTTATGCTTGTATTAAAGTGTAAGTGAGTGACGAGCTAAAGAACGACTTGAAGGAATGGTTTGCTATTTGGATAGTAAGTTATGAGTGCGGCTATTTACAAAGTTTTTATGAACTTTATCAATTGATTATTTATAATTGTAAATAATTGTTTTAGTATTCGATTTATTATGTTTTGTCGAGCAAGTTTTTAACATGTTATCGTTATTTTTATATATGTATGTAAGTTTTCTTAAATTTATGATATAAATGTATATATTTTAGAAACAAAGCAATTTTAGTATATTTGAGCAAAGTACATGCAATAAGAGACATGTTAGGTATATTTATAAAGTTTTAGGTTTTTGTCTTAGAAAGATAGTATTTTGGTTGTAAACCATATACTAGATAAAAGAATGTTTACGAGCTAAATCAATATGTTTTTATGCATAGTAAATTTAAAAGTTTTAAGCATATTGAAAGGATTTTTAATGTCTTTGGTTTATCCTAATTCCCAGTTATACCCAGTCGAAGTATCCTATGCGTGTATGACAAAAGATTGGGAGAGGGGGGGTGGGGAATAGTGACCCCAAGTTCTCATATCTGCCTGATGTTTGGATGGGAATCGCAACCTAAAATTCCTGCATCTACGACTACACATAGTAGCATTCTTTAGTCTTAGTGACATGTATACATATCGTCACGTAAAGATGAGTTGTCTTGGATTACCTTGTAAGGCAAGTTTCAGAAAGAAAAGCACGTCATTAGACGTGAAATTTAGAAAATAAGAAAGTTTAAGTTTTATGAAAGTTATTACTAGATTTGAGCAAAAATATTTATATGTTTTATACTAGTTTTACAGTTTTTAAAAGCTAGAAATAAATTATTAGTTTTCAAATCTATTTTGGAAGGATATATATATTTTAAAAGCAAATATCATAGTTTAAAAAGGTTACCTACTCACTAAGTTAAATACTCACCATTCTTTTCATGTTTCATAAAAATCCTCCTCAGATGCAAGTGTTAGTCATCAATCAGAAAGAGCTCCATCGAATGTACAGGTGGGTTGAGAACACAATGCTACTGCACTAGTCTACTTGAAATATCATGAGCATGCATAATCACTTGAGATTTGATGCATGATTTGTATATATTATTTTGGAAATATATATATCCATATATTTTTGTAATTATGTTTTGAAATCTTGTGTGCATCATGTTTTTGTGTAAATTAATGATTTTTAAGTTGCCTTTAAAAAAAAAAAAAAAAAAAACATGTTTGTGGTTGGTTGTGAAAAGAAAAAAGGGTCTGAGGCCCAGAAGTTGAGATTGTGTGATTTTAGAAGTGTACAAGTTTTCTGTCAAGTCTTGCAAGGTGGAATTTTTTAGAAAAACAACTGTTGTGTTATCGAAATTTTTATAAATCTTGTTTTGCAAATGCTCATGTAAAAAGAAAAAATTTTCATCCACTTCCGTTTGAAAAGAAATTTTAAAGAGTTTTAAAAAGATTTTAGTAAAAGTAAAATGCTTAACTTTATGGGAGTTTCAACCTAAGCAGATCTCAACTGGAAGACCACTGTAGGGTTGCCGAGCGGGTTGCTTAGCTATATAAGGAAGAGAGGCCCGTCACCACCACTTTTTTGGGTAGTGGTGGAGGCCTTATTGGCTTTGACGATCACCCGACTCCAACCCATATACAACCCCAAAAATGACAAGTACATCACGTCTCTCCATAGCTAAAACCGCCACCACCACTACTGTTACTACTACTTGGGGTCGTGGTATGGTTACTTTGAATCGACCCAACATCCGAGTCAACGAACACCCACAGATCTAACGGCTCCTTGGTGGGCAAAGAGCTGAAGCTCTGATGTACCGTCGAGAAAAGCAACCTTAGTTCAAGAAGCTCAACAACAACATAAGAGGAGAAGGTGGCGACAACGGTGGGTTAGGGTAGGTTTTGATGGTGGGTGGGTGGTGATGAAATTGAATGGTGATGGCTAGGTTCGAAAAAGAAGAAAAAAAGAAGAAAGAGAAGAGAAGAAGAAGAAGAAAGAGAACGAGAAGAACAGAGAGAGACAGAGAGTCATCTGCATTTGAAGAAGAAGAGAGAGAAGAAGAAGAAAAGAGAGAGAAAGTGAGAGAGCTGTGGCTGATTTTTATTTTATTTAGTTTTTTATTTTTAATGAACATTTTTGTTTTTATTAATTTTTTTAATTTTTTGATGCTACATGTGCCATGTTCTAAGTGGTCCAATTAGAATCCATTATGGGTTCAACCCTCAATAACCATTTTACCCTCAAATTTCACAGAATTGTTACTTTATTGATTGATTTACTATTCCAATTGACAGTTGGGTCTTTCTAGCAAATATTTAAAAAACCAGGGATGGTTTAATATTATTTTCAATTCTATGAGGTAAATTACCCTTTATAAAAAAAATAAAATTAAAATATGATCAAAGTGCTTGAGCGAAATTGATCATCAATGGAGCACTTATATATTCATAAATGGTCTTAACTAACTAATAATTTTATTTAGGGTCAAGTCAAATTAACTTAAAAATGTAACTTCGACATCCATTCATTCATGTCCACTCAATCCAAGAGTTATTACTTAGATACCTTAAATTCATTCATTTTTTTCACCATTGGATTGAGTGAAAATAAACGGATATTTGTTGAAATTACTAATTAAATGTAACTTCATTTCACTTGTAAGTTAATTTAGCTTGACCCTTTAATTTAATTTAATATAACTTAATTATAGGTTGGAATTAGATGATAATATGTACTAAACAATTTCCATTACTAAAATATTAACTTTCAAGCATGATACTCTCTAGGACAGGCTATAGTAAAGTCTAGAGACGATAATTATAAAGTCCAAAATTACAATATTGTTAACTTTAACATTAAAAGAATTTCAAAAACTTTTTCTTTTTCTTTTTTTTTTTTAGAAAAAAAAGAAGAAGAATTTCAAAAATTAATAGAAAGAAAGATGACAAAAACATAGAAGGTAGAGCCAAATAATTCGTCTTGATCGTGGATTTCAATTTATAAAAAAGTGTTAAAACTAATAATAATAAGGCTCTTGTAATGAGCACCAGCTTTCAAGCTTTAATAAGTCGATCAAGATGATAAATCTTGCCATTTGTTTAAATCATGATTATGAAAATGCATCATCATTAGCTTAAGACATTTCATTAATTTGTCTAGATTTGAATTAGATATATTCTGTACTACATTAATTGCGGTCCACTTTGGAACAAATGATAAAAATATATCCTGTGCCTAGATACTTCGTCTCATTTTCTCTTCTAAAAAGCAGCAAGTTTTCACATCAAATTTTAACACCATAAAAATATATCCTGTGACTAGATACTTCGTCTCACTTTTTCTTCTAAAAAGCACCAAGTTTTCACATCAAATTTTAACACCATTGCCACTTCAAAGCTTCTTTATGTTTTCTTTTTGGAGAAAGAATCATCATATTAATAATTATTCAAAGTAAAAACAGAAAATCAATTAGGCATTTACTCAGAAAATTTCAAAGGATCATTAATTTAAAGTATTTTTGTACATATTTAAAAGTTAACACTAAACAAATAAGATGGTTATCGAGATCAATCACTATTTGTGAGGGTCAAATTTCTACTTTTATAGCAAGTGACACCTATCCAATAGGAAGAGAAAACTTCTCACTCATACATATAATAAATACATTGTGGCACTTGAACCCATTGTTAAAATAGAAGTGCATATGCATTGAACATTAGTGCTTTGGTATAGTATGAGTCTATTATGTTTCATTTTTCTCAAATTTGAAATTACAAAGTTTTATTGAAATTTCAAACCCATTTTAGTCCGTAAAAAGTAAAAATTACCTATCCTTCCCTCTTTCTTTATGCAAAACAAAACAGGACAAAAAAAAAAAAGTCTCAAAAATTAGTGATTCGGCTTTCAAATTCACTTACTTAAGTTTTGTGCATATGAAAGTGATTCTGATTATTTTTAAAAAATATATTTTTTATAATTTTAATTTATAAAAATAATTAAATTATTTTTATAACTATAAGTTAATTTAATTTTAATACATTTATTAACATTTCAATACTATTATGCATCAAACACTAGTCAATATGATATCGAATGCATATCTATCAAATCCAATTCTATCTAATCCATCATGACATGCCAAATATAACCAAAGTATTGGACAAAGTGCTCGAATTGTGAGAGTAAAGATTCTCTATCAATCTTTTGTTTCTACTAATCTTTTTATGATAAAAATTTAAATTTAAGTAATGTATGAGGAAAAAAAATGAAATAATTTTGATCATCCACTATTTTTTATATTGGTATGTCACTAAATTATCAAAAGATTGTTAAAAAATCCTTGATTCGAATACTGTGACATTGTATGTAAATTCTATTTAAATCACATGGAATTAGTTACTTACTCTAGAATAATGTGACAGTAATTCGAATAAGGTAAAACAAAGAAGGGTACGAATGTAACAAGCACTGTCACCACAAAATATTAACCTATTTTTTTAACTACATATATGGAAAAGAAAAATCAACTTAGATAAGTATCTCTAAATTCGCATGAAAAATGAATATTTAACCTGGCAAATGCACCATGAGATCGTATCACTCACATAGCCTGTATATATAACTCTCCTCACTCTCCTGCTTCCTTACATTGCAAACCCTTTGGCCCCAACACTTCTCTTCTCTTCAATGGCTTCCTTACAATTACTATCATTCTCGACCAAAGGCCTCCTCAGTTCCCCGCCGTCACCCGTGTCATCTCACCACAGAAGAAAAGGGTGTCATTCCTTAGGGACAGGCACGAGAATTAGAGGCATGTTTGCAAGAAAACGTGATTCTCGAGAGTTCATGGTCACTAACACGGCCAATCCAGAGTCACTAGAGATTATCAGTCCATCGTGGTCCGAAGAAGAAGAAGAAGAAGAAAATCACTTCGCTCAGAATAAAAATCATTCTGCTTGGACTAGTGTTCCACAAGAACAATGGCAAGCTGAGCTTGTTGTGGAAGGAGAAATACCATCCTGGCTGGTACGCTTCAAATCCATATCTTGTCAGATGTAGGATTCTAAAGTTGTTTATGTCTAGAATAACTTTTTATAACATTAGAGAATCGTTGTCTCAAACATATCTATATTCAGGATTTCTCATATTTCAGGTCCCATTAATAGTTGAACAACAGTTCTATAACATTAATTATGGAACTATTCTTCGAATATAGCTATATATAGAATCTTGAAATCGTTTACATACATAGAATCTGAAATATTTTACAATTATAATCATAAAAATAAATATTAAAAATATATTATAAACTTAAAGCTATATATTTCAAAAAAGAAAAAAAGAAAAAAGAGGAATAAATGTACTGATACTTTCATAATCATAGTGTATTGATATTTAAACGATATCTAATATTCTCTATAACTTTATATCATCGAAATTGATAATTATTTCCTTGAATTACATGCAGAATGGAACGTACTTGAGAAACGGTCCAGGCATGTGGCACATACAGGACTACAACTTCCGGCACCTCTTCGACGGCTACGCGACATTAGTCAAGCTCCACTTCGACAACGGCCGGCTGGTTGCCGCCCATCGTCAGATCGAATCGGAAGCCTACAAGGCTGCAAAAGAACACAAAAAGCTTTGTTATCGTGAGTTCTCAGAAGTTCCAAAAAACGACAACAACAACTTCAAAAACATCATCAGCAACGTTTTCAGCCTCTTCACTGGCGCCTCCCTCACCGACAATGCCAACACCGGCGTGGTCAGGCTCGGAGACGGTCGCGTCCTTTGCCTGACCGAGACGCAAAAGGGCTCGATCGTTATCGATCCAGAGTCCTTAAAAACTCTCGGTAGGTTCGAGTACAACGACAGGATCGGAGGTCTGATACATTCAGCCCACCCGATTGTCACGGAGAGAGAGTTTTTGACGTTGGTGCCCGATTTGGTGAGGCCAGGGTACTTGTTTGTGAGGATGGAAAGTGGCAGTAATGAGAGAAAGGTGGTGGGAGGGTGGATTGCCGTGGCGGCTCGGCGCCAGGTTGGGTCCACTCGTTTCCGGTGACTGAGAACTACGTTGTGGTGCCTGAGATGCCATTGAGATACTCTGTGAAGAATCTACTGAGAGCTGAGCCGACGCCACTATACAAGTTTGAGTGGTGCCCGAAATCTAAAGCTTTCATGCATGTTCTGAGCAAAACTAGTGGCAAAATTGTAAGTTCACACCGTGTATTATTATTATTATTCTTTGGGAGATTTTCAAACGTGCCCCTAATATCTTATTTATCTTTAAAACATATTGTAGTTTTGAATTGGTTGATGATTGATTTATTGTTAGAAATGATAATTTCGAAAAATTTCACTAGAGGTTTGATATTTTCATGTTTTCCAATTATTTATGACATGCTATAATATTTTAGTAGGAAAGTATTGATAATAATGAGGTGTTTCATCTAAATTCAAAATTAAATTGTTATTTTAAAAATAAACCAAATTCATGAAAAATTTAAAAATCTACTTAATTTCTTATTTGAAGTTTTGCTTTTTATTTTATTTGTTGACTTGATTTTGGTGATTGAATTTTCATTAAAGATGGCAAGTGTGGAAGTGCCATTATTCGTGACGTTTCATTTCATTAACGCATACGAGGAGATAGACCATGAAGGGAGATTGACGGCCATTATTGCTGATTGTTGTGAACACCAAGCAGACACCACTATTCTTGATAAGCTAAAGATGGAAAACCTCAGGTCATTCAAGGGGGAGGATGTCCTACCAGATGCCAGGTGCATACGTAACCAATAATATCTATCAATAATCCATATGTTAAAGTTTTGTTATCTCAACGTACAATTGAATTCATATCAATGGTCTAAAACGATCGACAGGGTAGGAAGGTTCAAGATACCAATGGATGGGAGTCCATATGGGAAGCTGGAGTCAGCATTGGACCCAGATGAGCATGGTAGAGGCATGGACATGTGTAGCATTAACCCTTCATATTTGGGCAAAAACTACAGATATGCATATGCTTGTGGAGCTAAACGCCCATGTAACTTCCCTAATACCCTCACTAAGGTGAAGTGATATAGAACTCTTGTGTATTCTTCATGGTATCTTTCGATTTTTTTCTAATTATTTGATGTGTAATGGTTATTATCTAACTGATTGCAGCTTGATTTGGTTGACAAAAAGGCAAAGACTTGGCATGATGAGAGCTCCGTGCCCTCTGAACCTTTCTTCGTGGCTCAGCCTGGAGCAACAGAGGAAGATGATGGTGAGTTCTTTTAGCTCTTTATCGAGAAAATCTTAAATGAGATGGTCTAATCAAGTCTCTCTCATGCTCATTCAATCAATCAAACACCGCTTTAAAGCTCTGACTCGTGCTTTTTAAAATTTCGGTTTTATGACCTTTTTTCCTGAATAACTTGTGTCATATACATGAGACTGCAGGGGTGGTGATCTCCATAATTAGTGAACAAAATGGGGGTGCGTATGCAGTGTTGTTAGATGGTTCCACCTTCGAAGAAATTGCACGAGCCAGGTTTCCTTTCGGTATTCCATACGGGTTGCATGGATGCTGGGTTCCAAACAAGTAAAAATCATATTTGTGGAGCATTTTGTTCAAATCCATCCACATCTTGGTATTAAAAAAAATGTGTGATAAATAAAAGAAAATATCTATACTTCTAGATGATCCTCTATGAGACACCAAATTATCCTTATATTGAGGTGAAGACCTCCCGACGTAATGTTTGAACTTGTGCAATATGTATGTTTTGTACTCATAATCAGTTCCCAAGCATGAAAAGTAGGGAGCCTTTAAATATAGTCTATACTATAAAGTTTTATCTAGTGTCTCATGATTGTCAGCGTGAATGCTCTAAATTCCCCTTTTAACCGTATTAAGACATTACAATTGATGATATAGAGCATGAATTCTATATATTAGTAACAAACTGCAGACAGTAGAGTTGAAGAATGATGAAAGTGTGCATAATCGAAATGGTTGTCCCATACCAAAAGATACCAAAACCAGTATGTTATGTATTCATTCCCTTGCACCATAAAAGCAAAAGATAATAGTAAGTTCACATTGCAGTTACCAAAAAGATTGCTGGCTGATCCTTGTGTTTGGATAGCTGCTCTGCCACAGTCTCTAAGAATCTCCTAGAGTTGAGAATCACTCTGTTACGAACATTGTCCAATCAAAAGCCAACAGGAAAACAGTGAGAGAACAAGCTAACAAGTGAGTGTGAAGGTGCATCTGCTGACAGGCTCACACATAAAAACACATAGGACAACACTGAACTTCTAAAATTTTAAACAACAATACACTTCTCAACACAGAAAAAGGATGAAGGAGGAATGATCTCCATATGAAAAATATATATATATGTATAATTGAATGTATTGTTCACACCATAAGTTAAGATTCACATTGAGATATGAAATATCATTGGTCACATATATAAAAGATGTTGAGTTTTTATAGCAACTAATGAGTTTTTTTTCAGGCCCATTAAGTCACATTTGTAAGATAATAATTAGGGAAGGCCAAGTTATGAAATGTATCATATAAATTTTGCTGAATTTTATCTGGTGCAATGATCAAAATGCACATATATTTTATGGTCAGGTAGGTGCATTATCCAAACTGGATTTTGAAATAATAGAAAGATTCAAATGTAGTAATGTCCTGTTCATTTCAAGTTTAATTGTTTAATATTTTTCATTTGGTGGAGCATCAATTACACAACCTCATTTCAATAACTATATAACTATATTTTAACTATTACTAATAAGATTGGTCCATTTTCGCATCCCATCTTTAACAACATTTACCAGTTTGAAAGTGAAGTTTTCCTAGAAGCTGCAAAATAATTCTCATTCCAAACATCGTCCAAAGCAATAAAAAATTTCCTTCCCTGATAGCTTCTCCTTCAATTCAACTTGAATTCTGTCTAGATCATTAAGATCATCTTTCCCTGAAGCAACATAATGCAGAACTGCTTTTGTGATCTTGATAACATTGAAGTCATCAAGCCCGAGCTTTGATATCATAATGAGACTCCACTTTAACATCATTGTAGACAAGTTGAGCAAGAGTTGTCTTACCCATCCCTCCCATGTCTAGTATGGAAATCACAGAGAAGTTGGCATCAACATCACTACCTTCTTCCTTCAACAACAATTCAAGTATGGCCTCTTGAGCTTCTTTTCTACCATAGACATGAGGTTTATTCAAAGATGTTTACTTGTGCTGGCATCAGGTTCATTTAACAACTTGCTCCATAAAGACTCAGTTGCAAACTCATCAAGTATATTTTCCACATCATAAGCCATGTCTCTAAGCTCACCAGGCCGAATCTTTACTGATCGGTTTGCCATTTGCTTCTCCTCTGCATCATCAAGCAGTGCATGAATCTTCATCAAAGTTTTCTCCCACTGCTTGAGATCATTGTATATTTGCTCTTGTCATGCAAAATGCAGCAGGTCAGTTGAAGCCAATTTGGAGAGCAGCAACTCAACAGAGGCTGCGAGAAAGGCCGTTCTCCAATGATTGACATAGTTTCTTCAAGACCAAGTTATCCAAAATAAATTGGAAAAAATTTGCAGTTGGAAAGAAACAAACTTGCTTTTGTGTTGTTAGGTTCATATTCTTTCTTCAATCACAAATTTGCAAGCTGACTTTGTATGTTTAAATTATGATAATTATCTACTCTCACTAGTCAATGTATATAGCTACATTGCACAAATTAAAATTTCAGACCAGTCCTGATGAGAGAAGGTTCCTTTCTAATTATAATATTCTTTTTTTTTTTTTTTGGTTGTTGAATTCATCCATCAAAGTTTTTTTTTTTTTGTTTTTGAGAATTCCATCTACAGTTTTTAAATAAGAACATGGAGGGGAAGGAATGAGTAATCTTGCTGGCTAGGAATTAAAAACAATTATGAGATTGTCAATTGGAGAATCATTGAACTTGTAATGCTATTGAATAAGGAAAAGCTCAAAAAATTCCTTTGCACGACATTTTACTAATGGAAAATGCTACAAAGTCAAGCCAATCGAATTTTCATCACAATTTTTTCGTTGACCAGAAATTTATGGTATTTCAATCTATATGCGTTTTTTTAATAAATTATCTCATATATGTATAAGGTATGCTTGAGATTTTAATGAATGTAACTGTTGTATATCTTTTTTTTTATTTTGTTGAAATGAACTGTTGTATATCTGTGTCTAAGCTTTTATCACTGAGGAATGTTCAGCCTTGAATTGATTATGATGTATAAAAGGAATCATAATAGACTCTGCGTTGTAGACACTTCTATGATATTACACTAAAATATGTGGAATATACGTCACCAACCAAGTACTAATAGAGGTCCCAACTTGTATCAAAATTTGTAATGTGACTAATTCATACAACTGACATATGCGAGACTCATATTAATATGTTTACATATGACAATTTAATTTATTTATCGCATCACAAATTGATGTACAGATTGAGTTATATAGCATTGTTAGTGACATCTGCTAAGATAAGTTGTGATGGCAACCAATGATTTGTAAAGACCCATTAAGACACCTTAGTAAGATATTATTGAGGGGAAGCCAATTTATCAAACATATCATATCAATTTGCTGCTTTTCTTTGGTGCGGATCAAACATTTTACTTATATTTTATGGTTGTGGGTACATGATGCGAACTGGAATTTGAATATGCAGTATGTTCCGTTGCTCTCAAGTTCAATCATTTAATCTTGATGATGGATGTGTTGATGATTGTTATCATACTGAGTTGCAGCCCGACATTGTTAACAAAAAAGGCAAAGATTTGGTACGACAACAGTGCCGTGCCATCTGAACCATTCTTTGAATCTGCCAGAGCAAAATGATTGAGTTCTGACAGCAGTTTATCGAAAAAAAATCTTGAATTGAGACAACTCATCACAGCAATCATGCACTCATCTAAAACTCATGCCCTATACGATAAATTTCTTTCTAATGTCTCATAATTGTCAACAGAAATAGTCGGCACTTCCCTTTTAACCGTAGTATGTAGAAAACACAATATATAGAGCATGAGTTCCACATGTTGATAACAAATTGCAGACAACAGAGTTGGAGATTGGTTCCTTCAATATTTGCATGACATTTCTTCCCAACCCAAATTTTCTAAGCCTAGCAATAAAAACACGGTCAACTTGGGCGGCAAAGTGTTTCCAATATATTATGTTAGAAGACAACATGAGTAAATAGCCATACATGCTACATTATGAACAACTGTACAAATCAATATACATAGCTGTACAATTATCTCTGCTCTTTCCTTTATATGATGCTAGGAACATTATTCACAGAGTTCCCAACTGTACACGTGCACCTGCTTCTTGCAAAGCGAACCATCCAGCTGGGGCCATTCAGAAAAATTATCAGACCAATGCAGAAGGAAAATCAACCGTAATGAGCAGTAAGCGGCAACATCTGTGCAAAGGCTCAATTCTATAGTTGCTTGGACACAAAAAGCTAGTAAATGAAAAATGGGACTCGCTTTAGAATTTATCAAGCCAAGGAAGACCATAATCCTCAAAATTTCACAAGAAGTTCAGACAGACTTAACCTAAGGGAGCCTTGTTGAGTCACACAAGTGCATCATTCACTTGAAGAATGGTAAAACATAAAATCAAAAGGAGTAGAAACAATAGGCACTGCTAAATAAATAAGTTCACCAGAGCAGCATACCAGAGAAAATGATGATAATCAGGACTGAAATAGTGTTATGGTCGCAACATAGCCATTTTTCATCACCTGCTCATACCAATAGAGAGATTTGTTAGCAATATTCCAAAACATGCCATAAACTAGAAATCAGCAAATGACTGTTACATCCAGGAGGAATTAGCAGAAGAATCGAAATTCTGGGTAATTAGAACATATCAACTGCTCACCTCGAATGCAATACTTTGATAGCCATAAACAAAAGTAGATCCGAAAGGGTTACTAGCTGACCCTTGTGTTTGGATAGCTGCTCGGCCACAGTCTCCAAGCATCTCCTGCATTTGAATATTGCTCTTTTGTTACAACATTATCCAATCAAAAATTCACTGGGAACCCGAATGACAATACAGTGAGAGAAAAAGCAAACAAACCAATGCTAATGTGTGAGAGCGAGTAAGAAGGTGCATCTGTGGACAGGCACACACATATAAACACATATGACAACATTGTATTTTTTCGAAAATTTAATGAATAGTACATCTCTCAACCCAAAAAAAAACAAATAACGATGGAGGACGATGCGAACTCAATATAGAAAATATATTGCCAACTCAACATGGAAAATATATATTGCCAATAGCAATTAAAAATGGAAAGAAAAATAGACACCTGATATCAATGATCAAAATGTTTAAAATAAGCAGCTTATCGCACCTTCATAATTGTAATTTAGCATCTTATGACAACCAAGGTATTCGAGGCAGAAAACCACGGAAAATATACAAAAATTTAAAAATGATATGCTGTATCTTTATAGCTTTCTTACCTTTCATTGTAAAAGGTGGGAATATAAACATAAATTCATAAACATTTTCGTTACAACTATATGGCACTGATAGAAAGATAGACAAAAATAATAAGCCCTTTAAACTGAACAATTGTACCCGCACTTCTCTTCACCTACCTTCTCTGCTCAGAAGTATTAACTACTCCAATTAATTTCATAAAGCAAACTCGGCTTGAAAGTTTACCTTCACTTGCTCCCATTTTGTGCACGGTGTGATCCTGTTTTTATCACTATGTCCTTCTGTATAAGGACCTTCAACTGCAGATGAGAAAAGAGAAAATAGTTTAGGTTTATCAGCCGATAACTCCTGTCAGAAACTTTTGAAACAGAAAAGAACTTACAGTCTGAACTGAAGATAACAAAATTGCATTTTATGTATGAATTGAAATCTGCATGACCAGGATAGTTTGTATGCAAAACAAATTTCTTGATTTTATGTGTCTGCAAAACCAGAGAAAAAAATCAACAACTTCTGAGAGCCAAGATAATTATGCACAGCTTCAACACCAGAATGATAGAAGTTAAACCGTTTGCAACCACAACACACACACAGAGGATAAAATACCTGGCCATCAAATAAGATGTCTAAACCACGTGTAAAGTAATTGTAGAAGTAATCACCGCATATAGTTGTCCGTGGTCGAAGGTCTGAGGCAGAGTGAATAACCATTTGATCTACCTATATAAAACTAAGAAAATCAACACTAACAAATCTAACCAGCTTATACAAGTCTATGTGCTTAAGCAACCCAAAAGTACCTGCTTTTGGTGGATTCCACAGGGGCGGCCTAGTTCAGTCCACACATCCTGCATCAAAAGGGGAGCTATGACCATAGAGGCAAGAAAGCGACAACATAGAATTAACATAATTAATAATTTGCGCACAAACAAGTTGAAGTATAACAAAGAAGTAGAAATGTTACAACTACTAAACTCAAAAGTTTGATCAATCAGGAACTGGCCAAACATTAGTATTTAAGCTATAACACAGTCCTAAAATGTAAAGCCAGACTTTTGGGCTAGTCACATCAAATGACACTGAAGTTTCTTCTAATATATTAACCACTTCCAATATATAAAAGTCAAAACTAACACAAAAAACCAACATGTTATCAGAGCCCCTAAACCAGTTTTGCCAAATGCCAACTCTTAAAATGAAAACAATAGAATTCCCTCCAAAATAATTCTAGTTCCTTTTCACCTGAACAGCTTTTGCCAATCAAACTCATTCATAAAACATTTTTTAGTAAAAAGTTTACCAAAAAACCTCCAAAATACAGTCACAACTAATTACAAGTCCCAACTAGCACTCAATGGCTAATGCATTTATGCAGCAAAAGAATTCAAAATCCTGAAAATTTAAACCATTTAAACTCCATAGAGAGAAACAATGACCAGGGAAAAGTTTAAACACCAGTGTCTTTGACAAAGTCCAACCAATTACTTTCGTTTTGTTATTTGAGGAAGGAGGTATTCGACACCATTCTACCTTGGTTAGTGCAACACAAAAGATGATTAATCTCAAACTTGGCCGACTCCTCAAATGCATGTTTTGAAGATAAATAAACAATACTACTCACCGAGTAAAAGTAAAATTCTTCTCTCTCTTATTTTTGGGTGTAGTGACAAGTGGGAAGAGAAAGAGGTTCAGCTAAAGTATAGATACTATACACCAGCAAGGCAAGGGTACTAATAACAACAACAAAAATCTGTAAAGCAGACTAAAGCATAACCATAATGAAAACTTAAACTTACCTGTGGTGATGCACCAAAAGGAATATGCTGACCCCCAACAGTAAAATATAATTCCTCGCCAAGCTGAAAATGGCATTACAGTCAACCAAGATAGCTAAATATCTTTTCTTAGTCTGGATATTGTAAGATGAAAGCTAAGCAGGACTACTGCGTGGCCCAAAACAATGAAATGGATATAATATCGGGTTTATTAAGAAAGAGGTCTAACCTTAACATGCACCTCTTCCATGTAAAGACTTCCGGCAGGTAATGGGGGAGCAACAGCCTTATCCATTAACGATCCAACACCAACTTTTTTATCTGCAGAACCATCATATATAGAGACACGACATGTAACTGGTGTAGTGCCATCAGGAAACTCTAATGGCAATTCCGCTATCAAAAGAATAGGGGGAACATGTTAATTAATTTGAGATTGAAAATTAGGTAGAAGTAGTTTATAAGATAGAACACTATCTATAAGTACCTTCTCTATCATGGCAGCAATCCGCATACTGGCTTGGAATTGGAAAAGCAAAAGACAGACCCTAAAAAAAACATACATCATACAAATGCCAACAGAGTACACATATTTTCAAAAACATAATAAAACACTCGTTAAGCATCCAAGGTATATACCGGGTAGAACAGCATATAAACACCTCTATCTTTGTCATAAATTCCAGGAAACGTTGGCCCAAAAAGTGCATATACAGCTACAAAAGTAGCTAGAGTCGATGGCCCCCTGAATTAAAAACACGGTTCAATAACATATATCAAAGTACAAAGCCACAAAACACAAAATTCTAAGATAACCCACCCAATCAAAGAATTCGCATAGCGCATTTGTAGCCGTTTAACATCAAAAATCTCAATAAGGCGCAATCTCTGACAGAAAGAGTTTAAAAACAAAAAACATGTCACATTTCAAAGAGAAAACAAACCTCATAAAGTAAACATGCAATCATGAAAAGCAAATGAAACAAACAAATTGACACGTAAAATCGATACCTGAGACCAAGGATCAAAACGAAGGTGAAAACCATGATCTGGAAAGCTAATAACGATATCGAGCTTGAGTGGCTCCTACATAAATCAAGCAACACACACACACACGTCGAATTTTAGATTATAAAGATCATCAAACCACACTACACATATACTAGATATCCCTTTTTTTTTTCTCCTCGCTAAATTTATCAACATCGCATGATCAATGACTCACAAATCTCATAAAATCAATCAATTAAAAAACAGAAAAAAAAACTCAATGACAAAAATCAATCAAACCTCGTCAAAATACTTGACATGAACAACATCGTAAATGTTAGGTTGCTGCTCAATTTGCGCAAACGCCTCACAAATCGGCATCCCTACAAATCAATTTTAGAGAATTGAATCAAAATCGACAACAACAACGCATTAAAAAATTCAAAAAAAAAAAAGGACCTGATAGATTAAATTACCGAGAGAGAAGGGGCCGATACCGATACCAGGGCGGAGATCGAGAACAATGGCACCCATGGCAGTGCCCTCGCAGCGTTTTCGGGGTTTCTGCTGTTGCTGCAACATTCGGGTATTCGGGTTCGGGCTTTGATTTCTTTTCTTCAGGATTTGGAAAATCTCCGTTAGTTTCGCGAAAGTAACCACTTTAATGCATATATAGAGAATCCAAGCCCGGCTTTACACGACACCGTTTTCTTTTCTTGTTTTTTTTAATGTCACATCAGCTGGGGTGATTGGACCCCACTCGACTCTGACACCGCTGGATTACTTGGCTTCATGGAGTATTAGTATTGTGATGATTGGGTGTGATAATGAATTTTTTTAAAAAAAAAATTACAATTACTGCTAATTTTGGCAATATTAAAGAGTCTAGCGATACAATTCCGTGGGACCTTTTCTGTTTCATTTTTATACAGCGTCTCTTCGTTGGGATGGATGTACACGTTCCTTAATTTTATGAGAACAAAAATTTAAATCATATTTTTGATAGTTTTTTTATAAATTTAATCTCTTCTATCCCATCATATTAAAAAAAAAAAAAATCTTGTAATAACTTTCAAAGTTTTAATAAAGATTTAACGGTACTTGAATGTAATGCTCATTAATCGATTTGGGCTCTTTGAAATTTAATATTATATAAATATTATAAAAATTTACTTTTGTTATAATGGTAGTAATTTTTTTTAAGATACCGTACGTGAAGATAATAACTTAAACGTGTGATATCAATGGATTAAATGAACAACTCTTTGCTTTTAAACTACATCAAGCGAAGCTATTAAATTCGATTAAACATACATATATATATAAATATATGAATTTGCACACTCAAATCTAACTATATACTCATTGATTACATTCATATTCGTTCATCACCTAACTTATACATCACACTTATAATTGTTTGCATACTCAATTTACAATATCCATATTCATTTACATCGATAATCAATGAATGCCACGAGTAAAATTGTCATATAGGTCACAGATCGAGCAATATTCATAGTAAAAGTATTCTCCGAATTATTTATTTGTTTTTTTTTTTTAAGTAGTTATTCTCCAATGTCTATGTGTAGAACCGACGTAAAATAGATGGAAATTCATGATGTGGCAATCTAATTACCGGTGGCTCATAACATGCACTCATTAGTTGTTGCTGCAACTTCTTTTATAGCGACGGGTCATGACATGAGTTATTCAAAGCCCACAGCAGTCTTCTTGCAAACGAACCGAGACATGGCCCAGCATCCATTGCATTAAATTCCCACACTAGTGACTCACATGATTCCTATCAAAAAATCGAACACAGCCTCATCATTTTGACCGTCGAACCCACCGATTTATCGTATTCTTTTTCTTCGAGCGTGATGCACATGTATAGTTCACTACATCGTATTGGGTAATATGAACACCTAATGTTTTCGTCTGTTCATATTGACTTATATATATATATTGACTTATATATATATATATATTACAGACACATTTACAATTATCGAAACCATTTGGATATAAATTTTATGGAATAGTCTGAAAATCAACATTTTATTTCTCTTTACTCCCTATGAAGTGGGAGAGTGAGCTATATTAAGTAAAAAATTGCCGTCCAATTAAAAGAGCATTTTGGAAATTTATTTATATATATAGGTTAAAGGGTAATTGTCCATTTTTTATGATTAAATATATTTATTTATATTCATACATGTATATATCATAATTTTCAGGAATGTTTTAGTATACACAAGCCATACATTCGATTTGCTCGAATTATGTTATATAATATAAATATAAATAAATAATCAAGTGATAGATTTATACTATATGATACAATTTGAACTTAAGACGTCAATTTTATTAAGAGATGAGCTTATCGAGTAAGCTGGTAGCAACTCTATTATTATGTTTATAGGGTGTTCTTATTTTCAAAAAATATTTTAATGTGCCGGATGTACACATCAAATGATTCAAATTTAATCAAATCAAACTATTTAGGATAAATAACTAAGAAACGAGAAATTTATGATGCATGATCTGATTTTTTTTTTTTAAATAAAGTATTTATAAGGTAGTATAATCATAATGATCGAGATTTTTTCAAACCTTATCACAAATGTGAAAGAAAAAACTCACAAACCGTTTAAACTATAAGTGGCTAATTTGACTTATGGCACGATTTGAATAAATTTCACTTAAAATTTTCACTTAATTTTTTATTAATCTCATGATATATAAGCACTATAAATATTTAATGGTTGAAATATAATAGTTTTTCCACTTTTTTACCTTTTAAAAAAACTAATCACATGCTTAAAAAAGGCTTGTGTGATGAGAGAATCCAAAATCTTGATGTATATGTGTACATCCGTATGTATTGAAACTCATTTTCTTGTCTATTTTTTTCATAAAGATATTGGAAACGTGAGAAACGAAAATGGAAACCACGTGTGTTATCCTTACCTGGCGTGTTATATAAATGAAACCGACCACATCACATGCTTGATTAGAATATCGTATTTTTACAAGACATTGACTAGTGGTTCCATATATAAACTCTCAGTGAATTAACGTATTTTGTGAGACTAAATATTTTGTCATAGTAAAGGCATGGGTATGGTTCGTTGATAGTGGAATATCAAAAGCAAACACCATGGTTTATGGTCCTATATCGTCCTTGTTTTTGTTCATATATAAGTAATAAGACATAAAAATCGAAATAGTACATTGACAATTAATGGGCACAAAAGAAATGGTGGGGATACAATAACTTAGGCGCTTGTTATAAATACAATTACATTGAATCAACACCGCATGTGACGTGCTCTTATTGGGACGAAATGTCCACTGAAGTTATTCTCCTATGGTACAACATTTTAAAGCATTTATTATGATTCTCAAATCTATATGCATTGGGTTATTTTATCTTCATATATAACGTAACTTAAAATTATTAAAAGACAAAAAATTGTACGTTCAAATACTAGATAGCGTCAATAAATCGAGAATAGCCTTAACGTGTATAGTTATATATGTATGTAGTTGTTATACTATGCTAGGTGGTATAGATTTATAATAAGATTGATATAATCCTTATTACATAGCATAATATAAATAATTTGGATAATGTCTGTTTCATACCATTGGCAATGAAAAGAGCCCCATACGGACCATGCTGCCCTTCTAAAAAAATAAAAGGTTTCTTTCATTAGTTTTATATTTATATATTAAACTTTGGTCTCATTGTTATATAATTTTATTTAATTACACCCTGCTTGATCACACACAAAAAGAAATCTATAATAGTAGTAATAACACTAATAATATTAATAATAATACATAATCCCAAATTTTTATTCAAATATTTATCTCAATTAACGTAGCAATAATTTATAATAATAACATCATTTACCGCATTAAAAAAAAATCATGGTTAGAGTCGAATTCCTCAAATCTCGAATCAGTTACAATAATTAAAAACACATCATTTACTTGTTTGAATTAATTAACAAATACATACTTACAATCTTTACATTAAAAAAAAAAAAAAAACTTTGCCGGCTGGTATTATAGTTATAAATTAGAGTAGCAGCTACCCATAAATGTGTATACTTATTTTGTTCCCTTGCTGACATAAATTACCTTGGTGGCTTCTGTGAAGGATCGTGTGCTTAGGAAGCGAGGTTCAACATGTTCCACGACTGCAACCAATATTCAAATCTAATGCCATTTATTAGATTTTTTTGACAGTTATTTGTTAACAGACGTGTCAGATTATAGGTCGGACACATTATACTGAGGCAGCAATTTACTTGCATGAGTGAAGTGTCCTTTAATTAACTTTACGCTGTCTACTGTCTGCCGTACCTGACTGACGATATTTAGGGAAAAATAAAAATAAAAATGAGCACCTAGAATTTCTTTCTTTTTGTTGATGATGACCTAATTTTTTATTTTAATTTTTTTCTTTAAATAAGATAATTATCTTAAAAAATAAATAATATTTATTTATTTATTTTAAAATAAGATATATTTATTTTCAACTCAGAATGATATGAGAAAATCCTATTGAGTTTGATTATCATACTCAATCGTTAACCCCATCTACCATGAATTTGTTGTAAGTATTGTTATTAAAGTCAATTCAAAAATTTCAATTGTTGGGTAAAGTTAATGGATAAATAAGATAGTTAAACATAATCTACCACGTGGATATGTTAATAATTATATATGAAATAACTCGAATTACTATTATAATTATAAAGAGAAAATACAATAATCCTTCGAAATATGAGTAAATGTGTTTTAAATTTATTTTTTACTTGTCTTATTGATGGGAACTTCAATGCAAATTTAATTTTCTCTAAGAAAAATAAGCACCTTGATTAAAACTTCGTTTGATACAACTTCTTCAAATATATTTTTTATAAATAGGTCTTTTATTAGTAGAACTTTAAAAAAAAAAAATATTGACTATTTGATTGTTAATTTACAAATATATTTTAGATTATAAATTTACTAAAAATTATTAAATCATTTTAAAAGTATAATGATATTAATAAAGTTATATTAGACATTTTAATTTTTTTATAAACTCAAAAAAATATACTTAGAAAAACTTGAAAAAATCTATGTAGAAAAATTTAAAATTTGAGTTTTTCTAAATAGACAATTTTCAGTTTTTTTAATTGCTAAAAAACTCTATTGGGATGACAATCGAATGACTCAAACAGAGCTTTGAGCATTAAAAAAATATTTTTAGTCAGTAGTTAAACTGTACCAAACATACACTAATATTAGATAGCATTACTATCATTGTTATTTTTAATCAACTTAAAGCCACAACTCGTATTTATAACATCTCAAAATCAACATTAAAAGACAAGATAATAAATTTAAAACCATCTAATGTAATAGATAATAAAATTATGTGACATACCATTATTATAAAATAAAATTGAATGAAAATTTTTAGAAGTAAATAAAGCGGTTGTTCTTCTAAGGATAACCAGTTTATTATTTTTACTCCAACTGTATAGTTCATTTCTTTCTACTAGTATAAATATCTTTCCTCTTAAATACAAACATATGGCATCTTCAAACTTAGAAAGTTTTAAGTTGGTTTTATTAGTGCCGCGTGGGGTGTAAATTTTGATAATAATGATTGACCATGTTGATACAATCTCCTCTATTGCAAGCTGTGGATAAATTAAATTGACTTGAAAAAAATAAAAGTGGGTTGATTCAAAGTTAATCTAAAAAGAATTCTCTTTTGATTAATTCTTTATTCTCAATCAACTATCAAACCAAACCTAACCCATTATGTCACCGCCACTCATGTTAAAAAGGCAAAAGAGTGTTAGACTAGCAAAAATTTCACTAGCACACGCACCATTAATGAAAATTGAAAAGAGACAAAAACAAAACCAAATAAAATAAAAAAAAAGCCAAAAGGCCGATCCCCAAAAAAAGCAAAAAATTGAGAATGAAAAAGAAGGTGTTTTGTTTTTCAAAGAAGGTTGTTTATGTTAAAAAAATAATAAAAAATTTGGGTGCGTACGAGTTAGGACCATGTTTTAGGCATTTGAAGAGACTGTGGTCCCCAGTCTCGTCCAATGGTCTCCCTTTCCTTTTGTACTACCCACTACCCACGTGGTTGTCAAGACGACTGGACACAACGAATTGGAGAATCAAACACTCAAGAGCCGCGTTTGACGCTTCAAATTCCCCCTCTAGTTAAAACTTAAAACTAGTAAAAATCACATCTCACACACTCTCTCTCTTTCTCTCTCTCTTTAAAATTTTTTTTTTTAATTAAATTAATATCCGTTTTAAAAGGAAGTTAATTGTTGAAAAGGGAAAACATTTTTTTATGTAATTATGTGGTAATTTGACATGAAAAATAGAAGGTTAATGAGATTTGCAAATAGTGTGGCTTGAAAATTTGTTTTATTACATGAGGAGATATATAATATCATAATAAAAAGTAGGTAATTATAAGAAAATCTAATATTAAAAATCGAGATTTATCGAGATTTTTAGAGATTGAACACTGTACGTGCAGTTCGAAAATTTATTGTAAGAAGATTTGTACTTCTATAAGAAGAAAAATATATAATTATAAGATGATTTACTACGAAAGATAAAAATTTAGTGAAACTTTCAAGATTAAATATTACACATTTGGTTTGAAAGTTTACATTAGGAGAAATCTAATTCTATAATAAGAAATGATGTAAGGCAATTTGGCATTGAAAGATAGAGGTTTAATGAGACTTTTGAAGATTGAACATTACATATGCAGTTGAAAAATTCATTTTATTACACAAGGATTTATCTACTTTTATAATAAGAAAGTATGTAATGATAAGATAATTTGACATTAAAAGATAGGGGTGATTGAGGTTTAATAAGACTTCCTAAGTTAAGCATTACACGTACGGCTCGAAAATTCATATTATTGCATAAGGAGAAATATGCTTTTATAATAAGAAAGCATGTAATTATGAGGTAATCTAATGTCGAAATATAAAGATTTAATGAGACCTATTGAGTTTAACAGTACATTACACATGCGGTTCAAAAATTTTCTCATTACATTAAGAGATATTTACATTTATAATGCAAAGAATAATGTTATATTTTCCAAAACTTTACCAACAAATTTTATCAAAATAACATAACATATTGATTTATAGTTACCACATTAATATTGTGATGATATATTAATAATATAATAATTATATATAAATTTATCACATTATTTAAACAATGAATTTTGATAAATGTTTAGTAGTATAACTTATCCTACTATAAAAGGAGGGAACTTTTCATATATGCTCATAAAGCAAATACAACATGAGTATAAGTTATAGGTTAAATGTTTTTTTTATGAGAATGCGAGTTTACATTAAATGCTTTATTTTCCTTGTTCGTAAGCTTGACAGTAGATTCAGTCTTAGTCTCAATTTTACATGAATAATTTTTCATGGCACATAAGTCTGGATCGAGCTTTTGCTTGTTATAAGAATAGAAAACAAATCTCGACTATCGTATCAAATTTACCTAGGTTGTATTTTCAAAGACCTTATGAATTATAAAGAAACATTCATCCGAGTTATAAAACCTTTATTTAAGTTGTAAAAACCCTAAAATCCTTATATGAGTTAGTAAAATCATTATCCGTGCTGTTTCTCTCAGATATGTAAATCTAAATGAATATTTTCCATGAAAAAATAAAAACCTTTCTATAATTTCTCCACCCTTAGATTAAGAAAAATCTAGGAAAATTATGTTTAAGGAGGAATCTTAATTATTTTAAATATTACCAGATTATCAAAATCTCAAAAAATCAACCAAAAAAGAAAAGTACAGATAAGATCCAAATCAACCTGATTCCAAAATAAAGTAATATCTAGATACAAATAATCCATCTCACTGTATATGTCATTTTAAACTTCAGACAGAAAAAATTACTCAACTATCAGTATCAATAATTTATTAAAAAAATTACTTAATTATCAGTATCAATAATTTACGGTGGCATTCTCAAGCTATACCCTTGAAAAGGCAGACTTGACTTTTCTTCATTTGTGGATGTGTGAGTGTGCTTGTGTTTTTTTTTTTTTAATCCGTGCCCAGTCTCTCTTAAGTCTCTCACCACACCAACAACAGGTGTCCATGGTCCTCTTTTAACTTGGCCTCAACAGCACCTACAATAAGAAATTTCTCTCACTTTACACGAAAACAATGTCCCGTCAGTCTATTTCCATCTGTCCACTGCTGCCTCACCTCATTTTCAAAATCAACACAACCTAGGGTTTTCTTTTTTTTTTCTTTTTTTGTTCGTTTTTTTTTTTTGTTTCTCCGACCACGATTTTTATTTTTTATTTTTCGAAATCCTTCCGACTAATTGAATTCTCTCGATTTCGTCATGGAACAACAACAACAACAACAACATCATCATCAACAGCAACAGCAGCAACAGCAGCTGCAACAGGAGCAGCAGCATCAGGTGTTTCACGAGCCGAGTCTACAACACCAGCCGCCTCCTAAGCAGAATTTCGGCCTCGGAGCCGTCGATCATTGCAATGATATCCGAAGAATCAACGATTCACGGCCTGCCGGAGACGCTGACGTGGCAGCGAGAGGAGGAGGTGTAGGTGTAGGTGTTGAGGTCAAAGTTATGGAGACCGGCAAGCGGAAGCGAGGCCGGCCGCCGAGAAATCAGCCGGGGACGGCGCCGCTGCCGTCCCAGAGGAGACAGCAAGACGAAGAGGACGTTTGTTTTATTTGCTTCGATGGTGGCAGCCTCGTGTTGTGTGATCGCAAGTGAGTGTTTTCTATTTCTGGCTTGTTTGTTTAGGTTTTTATTTACTCGTTGAGAAAATAAATGAGCTTTGCTCGATTTAGAGGCTTTAATCAGTTAAATGTGATGCGTGATTTAGTCTTTATTTTTGTTTAATCGGTGATTGTTTAATATTTTAGGGGATGTCCTAAAGCGTATCATCCGGCTTGTATCAAGAGGGACGAGGCGTTTTTTCGATCAAAAGCGAAATGGAACTGCGGTATGTTTGCAATTTTTTATGTTTTCGTGTAAATGTTTTTGATGGTTTTTACTCGTGTTCAAGCATGGGAAAGGTATCTTGTAGGCGGTGCACGGTTTTGTAGTAGATTTACATGGCAGTTTAGGGCATGAAATTTCTATTTTTAGTTTATGGTATCTAATGCGTGTTTTTGTTAATTATTAGTTGATTAATAGTAGTTTCGATGCGTGCATTGCTTGTTACGGTATTAATTTCAGTGCTGTTTAATGCACAAGATTGATTGTTTGTTGTTATGTAGGCAATGTGTGTTTTTTTAGTGATGTTGGTGACTTGGTGTTTGCTTGCTTGTTATGGTATTTGTTTTAATTCCATTTAATGCTCTAGCTTGATTATTTGTTGTTATGCATGCAATATGTGTGTTGATTGATGCTTTGAGGTTTTTGTTTGATGTTAGTGTTTATGTGGTTGGTAATTGTTACTAAACTTTTTTAATATTCTGAAAAAATAAAGATTGAACTTGATTGTTTATATGCTGTGTTTGCCATGGATCTTAGGTTGGCATATATGTAGCACCTGTCAGAGGGCTTCACATTATCTGTGCTATACCTGTACGTATTCTTTGTGCAAAGGATGCACTAAGAATGCTGATTATGTTTGTGTAAGAGGAAACAAAGGATTTTGCGGAATATGTATGAAAACTATTATGCTGATCGAAAATATTACGATAGGCAACCAGGAAAAGGTACGCTGATTTATATTTCTATTCATTTTATTTTTAAGTAGTTTGTTATATGATTGGAACTTTCATAGCCTGATTACATTTGAAAATAGGAAGTCTTAAATCTTTGAGACCTGCGAACTCTATGATTCTTTTTTTGTTTTTCACCGTCTGATAGAGCCGTTATTGTATCCTCTGTTTGCATGTAACTGATACAGGTTCAAGTGGATTTTGATGACAAAAGTAGCTGGGAGTATCTCTTCAAGGTGTACTGGATTTTCTTGAAAGAGAAGATATCTTTAACTCTAGATGAACTCACGCAAGCTAAAAATCCTTGGAAACCGCCTGCTGTTGTGACTCCAAAGAGGGAATCCTCTGGGCAACTTCATAATTTTAACTATAACAAACGTCCTAGTTCGGAAAACATGAGTGGATACTCAGAAGCTGGTCATTCTAAAAGAAGAAAAACTAAGCAGCAGTTGGAGGTTTCTAACCTGGTGAACTCTCAGAGCATGGAAATAACAAGTGGTGATAAAGGGAAACATTTACCAGAGGGTGAAAAATGGGCAACAAATGAGCTCTTGGAGCTTGTGGTACACATGAAAAATGGTGATACGTCAACGATGTCTCTGTTTGATGCCCAGGCCCTTCTTCTGGAGTATATAAAGAAAAATAATCTCCGAGATCCTCGTAAAAAATGTGAAATTATTTGTGATGTGAGGCTTAGTAAGCTGTTTGGTAAAGAACGGGTGGGCCACTTTGAAATGCTGAAGCTTCTTGAGGATCACCTTCTTATTCAAGAAAAATCCTCGGCTATTCCCTGTGTTACAGGAGGGGCTATTGATGTCATTACTTACCAGGTGGAGACCAATGCAAACAATGATAGCCAGCCAATGGTGGGAAATGATAAGAGACGCAAAACACGTAAAAAGCCTGATATCAATAGAGCACAGGCTAATCCAGATGAATATGCAGCGATTGATGTTCACAACATGAACTTGATATACTTGAAACGTAGTTCAATGGAGAGCCTTATCACTGAGACAGACAAATTTCATGACAAGGTTTTTGGCTCCATGGTGCGGATAAAAATATCTGGTAGTGATCCAAAGCAAGATATGTATAGACTTGTCCAAGTAATAGGTTTGTAGTTTATGTTAATCAATGCTTCAAGTTTTCTGAAGGAAGAGAAAAAAAAAAAATTATGCTCCTAAATTTTCTTTTTAAGTGCTAAACATATATATACATTGTGCAAGACTTGTTATTTTGCTGAAGCTTTTGTGAACAGGTACACGCAAGGCGACTGAACCATATAAACTTGGAGAAAGGACAACAGATGTCATGCTTGAAATTCTAAATTTACATAAGAAAGAAGTGGTCTCAATGGATGGGATTTCAAATCAGGAGTTTTCTGAGGTGTGTTGACTTAACATCTTGATTACGTATTTCTCCTGTTTGTTATAAAAAAACCCTCATGTACAAATGTTTATATCACATGCTTTAATTTCTCTCTTCAATAACAGTTATTAATCACTATTTTGAAAAAACACAACATAATATTTAAATGATCTAATGCTAAATATTCATATCGATGTTTGATGTTTACCTGAATTTATGACATGCATCCAGACATGCATGCTAATATAGATGTATGGGATTCATATTTGAAGCTTAGCATATTGCAATTTATTCATATAGCATTCTGAATGAGCTGGTAGCCAGTGTGAACATGAGGAAACCTTGAGGGCTTAGAAAAAAAGCCAATAATATAAAAAGGATAATATATGATTGAGATATGAAATTGTTCTCAAGCCTAGCTACACTGTCACATTAGGGTTCTGTGGTTCACCATGCAGATTGTTGGGAAGGACACATGTATAGTCGTAAACTTAACCACGAATGATTAACTGAAAAATTGCACAAATATTATTCACATTTTTTTTTTTAATTATGTAGTTCTAATGTATTTCATTAATAAAATATGGAATGTAATAATTCCACAATCTCTGTTCAGTGATGATTAGACTCATAGTGGGTTGTAGTAATTTGAATCCCTGTTAGATGGCATACTTTCCTCTGACTTCCTCTTGTTTTGATGTGTTAATTTTGTTCTCAGGATGAATGCAGAAGGTTACGTGAGTGTATTAAATGTGGACTCATCCGCCACTTCACCGTGGTATGCTTGTGTATACATTCACAACTACATTTGATCTTGGGTTTTTGTATTCCCATTTCCAAAGGACTTTGTGCTTGGTTGCAGGGTGAGATTCGGGAGAAAGCAATAACATTACAGGCGTTGAGAGTTAATGATGTAAGTTCTTTTACTGCCTATCCTAGGGCATATATTTGATTCGTAATACCGATGTGTGGTCTGACTGATTGCTTTATGGATTAAGAATTTATGTGATTTTATATATAGCTACATTGTTTCCATTGTTTATTCTTAAATACATTTTACCATAAATTCTACCTGGTCATTTTACACTGTCCTTTCCACTCTAGTTGCTGGAATCAGAGATATTGCGGCTTAATCATCTTCGTGATAGAGCAAATGAAAAGGGGAACAGAAAAGAATATCCTTTGTTGCTGGAAATTATACAATCTTCTGTTATTTGAGCTTCCCTATGCTATTATTAATGCTTTACTTGTGTTTACTTTAAATGTCTTCTGCTTCACTGGTTACTTTTGAGAAAAGTTACCCCCCCAAAAAAAAAGGTGAAATTGATCAAACTTTACTTTATCAGAAATGCCACAATAATGTTTTCTTATTTAAAGATATCAAACATCAAAACTTTTTGTTGCCTTATCTTCTATTCTGACTAGGTTCAAATCTTTCCTGCCTTATTTTCTTGTTTTACCGCCTTGTCAATCTCAGCCTTTTAGATAGTAATCTAGTTTATTCAACATGTCACTTGTTACGTGCCATTAGAAAACAATAGCTAGTTATTCCTTGACTGTGTTGCACGCTCAGAGAATGTGTGGAGAAGTTGCAGCTCCTTAACTCCCCTGATGAACGAAAGCGTAGGCTAGCTGAAATTCCTGAAGTACATCCTGACCCAACTATGGATCCAAATTATGAGTCTGAAGATGATGCTGGAGAATTTGATGAGAAGAAACAAGGTGTCTATTGTTGACTTATGAATATGGGAACTTTGATTATTATTTATTTTCCTCCATTGAAAATACTTGGGGTACTAATGTTACTGGTTTAAATGCAGATAAGACTCGGAAACCAAGAAACCTTATTTCTGGTGGGAATGAGAGAGAGCCAATCTCTGGACGGAAAATTGGTGATGCCTTGAATGATTCAGCAAGCAGGGCACAAACTACAACATTTTATGTGGACAGAGATGGTACTACTTTGATTCTTAAGGGAGTAATTGATTCTTCTCAGAAGCATGAAAAAGAATCAATTGGGTTAGTGAACAACAGTGCTTTTGGAAAATCCGAATCATTGTCTGGGGTTGCATTAGGAGAATTGCCACCATCAAATTCTGCAGGAATGGCGCAATCTGTTACCAATTCTGAGACAGAAAAATCGTGGCACTATCAGGATCCGAGTGGAAAAATTCAAGGACCATTTGCCATGGTGCAGCTGCGTAAATGGAGTATGATTGGACATTTCCCTCCTGATCTGCGTGTGTGGATGATAAATCAAAAGCAAGATGATTCGATACTTCTGACTGATGCGTTGAATGGTCAGTACCATAAAGGTCCGTTGCTGCATGACAGCTGTTTACTTCCTCAGGATGTAGGAGCAACCTCTGATGATAGATGTAAAACCTCAGATGGTGAGTGCAGTGAGAGTATAGTTACAACTAATGAAGACACGAAAAAGGTTGATGGAAGCTCAAATTCAACACAAATTGATGCTAGTGCCCAGTCTAGAAGTAACGATGAAGCTGTTAAGAGCAATGAATTTGTCTCTCATTCTTCCAGTTTGACTAAACCTGCAGCTGTCAATGCCAATGAAGGAAAGGTTGAAAATCTCTTACCAAACCAGGATTCGTTGAAAAGTTCATTTCTCTCAGCTACACCTTCAGAGAAGCCATGTGAAACAGTGTCACATCAAGTAGAGGAAAATCAGGGAGGTGAAATGTGGAAATCTGATCAGAGTAATCTAAATGGAGGTTTGCATAAGATCACAGAAGGTCAAGTCAATGTTGGACTAGGTAGTGCCAAACAAGGTGACAGCGAGGGAAATTCAGGCCAATCTTCTGGGCAGAACTGGAGACCTCCACCTTTAGATAGTTCTTCGAACAACTGGGATTCCAACTCCGGTTTTGCTGCTTTGGCGAAGACTCTTGGATTATCTGATGACTTTTCAGATCTGCCTAGTCCCCCTCCTGAGCCAAGCCATGGAGATTTGAAAGGTCAAGATGCTGAAATGAAACAATCTGTCTCTTCAGATGCCCCTATGCAGGATTCAGGCCCTAGCTGGAGTACTGCTTCCAGTCCAGTGGGGGCAGGACCACAGCTTCGTGGTGTAGCTGGTGAATGGGGAGGGTATTCTCCTGCTCCAGCAAACCCTTCTGTGGAGGAATGGGACCCTGATCTTCTGCCTCCATCTTCTCTGAGACCAACCGAAGTGGCTAGTGATCATGCTGCTACTCCAACATCAGGAAACTGCCAACTAGCACATAATTCTCCATCCCACCCTGCATCACATGCACCTAGTTGGCCGGCAATAATTGTTACTGAACCTGATGAATTCACTCTGCCAGCTGATGAATCGGTTTCTGATCTGTTGGCTGAAGTTGAAGCAATGGAGTCACGCAATCGCATTAATTCTTCTCCCACTTCAGCTCTACGATGTGGCGTTGAATTGACACAAGGTTCTGAAAATCATTGCTTTAGTCCTGTAGAGGGGTTCAGTCCAACACCTGATCCAGGGAAAAGTGATGCCTTGAGCTCTAGTAGCGATATACAAGTGCATTCTCACTCAACTGTGACAGATGAACAACTTGGAGTATCTCAGGCTGATGTTCTTGATCCTCAAAAAAGTTCTGTTGGGCATTCTTCCACAAGTGCCGAGGCAGAGGAAGACAGAAAGCCCAGCGTTGATTCTGTCAATCAATGTGAAACAGGTTCAAATCACCCGCAACCTTTACCACCTGTGACAAGTTCAAGCATGGCTGTCCCAGACACCTCATGGAGGGTGGGATCAGAAACTACAAACGTCAGTCAGGGAATGGTGCATGGAAGTGGGAACATGGGGTTAGCAGGATTGCCACAAGGAAATCTCGATTGGGGAATTGGCCAGTGGACTGCCCAAGAACATACCAGCATGAATTCTCGCACTCCTGTCGGAAATCCAGGCACGTGGGGAAGTCAACCAAGGTATGGTGGAGACAGATATTCTAGTCAAAAAGTCTATGATTTTCACAGCAGGGAATCAACTTTTACCAAGGGCAGGCCCGGATTGAACAGGCAAGCAATGCATAATAATGTCGGAAATGGAGGAAGTTCTTACAGACCTCTGCCCAAAGGGCAACGAATTTGTAAATTCTACGAAAACGGATATTGCAAGAAGGGAGCATCATGTACGTACAGGCACCAGCTGTGATTGAGGATTCAACAGCAATTGTGCACACAAAGTTCGACATCCATTATTTTGAATTAGGAAGGGACTACCCCTTGGTAATGCTCTCACTTAACCTCTTGAAAACATCAGTTAGGCTGCATAATTCGTAAGATAGTCTAGTAGTTTTGCAGATCGCGTATCAAACTCCTGTAATGAATGTAAAAGTATTCCCAGTGAAGTCTGTGAATGTCAAGGAGGAAATTCATCTAAATTTTAGAAATATATCCCAATTTGTTACAATGTTTTGGTGAACAAAGCAGAATCAAATTTTATTTGTAATAAGAAAGTGTTACATGGCAATGTGCTATTTCTTTTAGGATGCTCATTAACCTTAGAAATTTCTAGGAATATACTGAATTATTATGTATTAATGTGTTCTGCTTCCTCTTCTGGGAGCTATCAGGTCTATCCAATTGTATTCCCCCTTATTGCCATTGTATTATGTGGAAAGCTTCGCCATATGGTCCTAGCTTGTTACGTTTTTTATAATAATAATAATAATATTTTTTTTTAATAACAATTAGTTATGTCAATAGGTCATTTTTAAGTTCGGGGCAAATACTCAGGTAATTTCGGGTGTGATTTTTACAAGAGACTAAATTGAGATCGGATAAATTTCAATTCAATCCCTTGTTGGGTGGTTACATGAGATTGAATTTTTCCAATCCTGTACAACCATTTTATCCTATAATGGTGGGTTAAATTTAAGAAATTTAGGAAAAATGCTCTAAAAACACATCAATATTACATAATTGCCCTTTAAAGCAAATACCCTTTAATTATACTAGTCTTTTTCATTCTCCCAATTAAAAAAATAACAAAATTATTCTAAGTTACCCAAAATACCCCTAATAAATTAAAACCAACTCATTAATATAAAACATTAATTATTTACCTACCTAATTAAACTACAATAAAATGAATAAAACACACTATCAAATAAATATCATCAACTCATTAATTTGTCCTCTATCACAATTTCTCTCCAACAATAATAACCTTGGTTGTTGTTATTATTATTATTATTATTTAACTTTAGTTTTGAGTGGAAGATAATGTGAAGAAAAGTTGAAGAAATTTAGGTATTTATAAAGGTTAGTATTTGTATTTGATTATTTTTTGGAAAAAAAAAAAGAGTATTGTTCGGGTTAGAGAGCAACTCGATTTTGGGTTGACTCAAAATTGAGTCGCCTTTTGATGCGATTTCGGGTCGACTCAATTTCAGATTGCTCTCTGACCCAATTGTATCAATCTGATCAGATACAATCGGGTCAGAGGGTGACTCAATTTTAGGTCAATGGATTGATACAATCGGGTTAGAGGGCAACTAGATTTCAAGTCGACCCAAAATCGGGTCGCCATTTGAAGACCTGAAATTGGATTGCTCTCTGAACCAATTGTATCAATTTGATCCCATCGGGTCAGATTGATATATTCGGGTTAGAAGGTGACTCGAAATTGAGTCGTCTTTTGACGACCTGAAAAGGCAACTCGATTTCGGGTCGCCTTCTGATCCGAAAAGATAATTCTAACCATTGGGTCAGAAGGTGACTCGATTTCGAGTCACTCTATGACCCGAACATTATCTTTTTTTTTTTTTTATATATATATTTAAGGATTGTTATCAAATTACTCTTTAAGTAGTTTAATAGTAACGATTATGTATTATTAAATTTTCAGGATCGAAGATGTTTATTGTACAATTGGTTTTCAATTGGGGTGGACAATGGAAGGGTGATCGTGGGGTTTACTGGTATAAAAGTCAAAGAGCAAGGACTTTTAGATTTTCACGAGATGCAACTTTTGAGCAACTGTTGGATAAAACATATCACGTCACAGGTATTGATAAAAATCATTATCGAGTTATATTAACTACTGTTACTCAAATCATTTGTCCAAGTATGCCTATTGAGATCATTGATGATGATGATGTTGAATTATTATTTGGTCGTGAGAATGTTGACCCTTTAGTTTATATAAGTGTAGATGAGGTTAAACGTGATTCAACAAATGTGAAGGATACTTGTCAATCAGAAACTTCTTGTAAACCAAATCATACATTTGAATTTGACATCGATCCCAATTTGGAAACAATGAATATGAATGATATTAAAACGTACAATATTAGTCCAACATATCAACAAACTTAGGTGTCCATTTGGATGATATTAGGGAAGGATTTACACTGTGGCAATGATAATACTTATTCCCCTCTTCATTGTGGATTTGAGGGTAGCTCAAGAATGCAGCGTGTTCATGAGGTTTCGATTGATCATCATATAACGGATTGTGATGAACAAGAACAACATACCCATCCCACTAGTTATGGTGAAATAACATCGGATGGAGTTTCGAATCGATATGACCAGCAATTTGAGCATGCTCAAAGGCTTGTTCCATCGCGATGTGCATTATACCAAGTTAATTCCAATAAAGTTGTTCCTAGACGCAATCCTATGCGTATTCAAGTCGATGAATTGTTTGATAACAGAGAACAATTACAATCAGAGTTAGGTAGATATGTCTTAGCAAACCGGTTCCAAACAAGAGTTATAAAATCGGACACAACAAGATATCAAGTTTGGTGCATCGTTGTAGATTGCAACTAGCACTTACGTGCAATTAGAGATGGAAATTTAGATTATTTTCAGATAAGAAAATTTGATAATGAACATATATACTCCATGGAATAGCGATTTCCACATCAAAGACAAACAAGTGCTCGTGTTATAAGGGAACATATCAAGGAAAAATTTAAAGACCACCATGTATACAGGCTTAAGGAAATTATAAGAGACATACAAAATAAGTTTAGCATCTCATGTAACTACCACAAGGGATATGAGCCAGACATATTGCATTGGATGAGACTTGAGGAACTCCTACTGAATCATACATGATTTTGCCTTGATACTTATACATGCTAAAACAAGCCAATCCTGGAAGTATTATTGACCTTCAGACTGATTCTAATGATAGATTCATGTACATGTTCTTTTGCTTGAAAGCTTGCATAGATGGGTTTTGGTCTTCCATTAGACCAATCACTGCTGTTGATGACATATTTTTAAAAGTTCCTTACAATGAAGTTTTATTTGTAGCTGTATGTATGGATGATAATGATCAAATTTTCCTCTAGCCTTTGGTGTGGGTGATTCTGAAACTAATGATGCAAGAGAGTGGTTTCTTACAAGGTTACGCCATGCCATTGGAGAAGTTGAGGATTTGGTTATAGTATCTAACAGAAAATCTAGCATCAACAATTGTGTGGAAAAAGTATTTCCAAATTCCTTCCATACGACCTATGCAGTGCATTTAAAACGAAATTGGTATGTATTCCTCACACACAGTTAGTAAATGACTCAAAACATTTAAAATTTGTTTACTTCTATTTTTTGATACTTATATATATATATTTTTTGTTTCCATATTTTCTCACAAGTAGGTATAATCATTTTTTCATATTTTTTGCTATGTCTGTGTTTGTAAATATATATATTATTTGCGTTTATATTTATTGAGAAATATTGTTTTGGTTGATTGATTGTGAAAGATTTAAGAAGTTTAATAAATTGCAGGGGAATTAAATTTTTGGCAAATTTGAAAAACAAGGGAAACTCTATCAAAATTTGTATAAAATTGATCGAGTTTATATATATTGTTTTATATATTGCATTTGTTACTTATATGTTGTCAAATAGGGGTACTTATAATTTTTTTTTCCCAATATCCATGTTTCCTCATAACAATGCTATTTATTTTTTTTTGTAGACACAACATTTAAGTGACTCAAATTCGATGGGATATAGTAAAAGTGTTCAATTTGCTGATCCTTCAGCTAAGGTAAAATATATGCAAAATTTATATTATTTATTGTTTCAATTTAATTATATATATATAGATGTAATTATTTAAATTTGTTGATAGAAGTAAATATTTAAATTCTTGTGCATATAGTCCATATCTTGGGGTTCCTCAAGCCAAGCTAGTGGATCGAATAGCAACTACTGTAAATTATCAGATTGGACAGGTAGAGGAATAGTGGTGGTGGAAGTGAAAATTGACTCAAAGGACCCTTATACTAAAGTTCATCACCTTGAGTTTGGTTAGATTATTAGCGCGTTTTTGTAAAAAAAGTAATGGTTAGTGTTTCGCTATCTCGACCTACCAACAAGCTACTAACTTTGGAAAATGCATTAAACTCATTTATTGTTTGGCCAATAAAATATATTGTATTTTAACATTATGTATTGGGTCTAGGTATTTGTTATAATATTTCATAATATACATTTAACTTTAGATTATGTAATTTAAATGTTATTAATATATCAAATAATATATAATTTTAACGTTTATGTACGTTGGTAGTTTTATTGTAATATTAAATTACAAATTTATTAATTTAATTTTTTTTTAAATTAAAATATTTTCCGTACCGATGCGCTCCGTAGGGATAAAATTATCCATACGAGTGCGCCCGGTATGGTTAATTATTCATTCCGAGCCCAACCCGGTATGGACAAGATTATCTATACCGGGTCGGAGCTCAGAATGGGAATAACTATCCATTCCGGGCGGCAACCTAGTATGGATAATTAATATCCATACCGAGTGACGCTTGTTATGGATATAACGGGTCGATCCATCCATTACTTGAATATATTCATATCGGGTTATGCCCAGTATGGAGTATCCATACTAGCATCAAGCACGTTGGGCATGCTGCCTAATATGAATAGTCAACCATACTAAGCATTGCTTAGTATGGTTGACCTATTTTTTTTTATAGTGAATCAAAACTTATTCCAAAAAACAAACAATTAAAACTCACTAATATTTTATGTCCATAGAAATAATAAAAAACCAACACAAATAATCAAAACTCATTAAAAAAACAAACAATCAAAACCCAAAAAGCTCAACACAAACAATCAAAACACACCATAAATCATTCAAGAAATACCCAAAACACTTAAAATCCAAATAAAAAACCAACATAAACAATCAAAACCCACCAATACTTTATGTCCATAGAAACAATAGAAAACCAACACAAACAATCAAAACTCATCCAAAAAAAAAAACAATTAAAACCCAAAAAACCCAACACAAACAATCAGAACACACCATAAATCATTCAAGAAAAACCAAAACACTTAAAATCCAAATGAAAAACTAACACAAATAATCAAAACTTATCCAAAAAAAAAAAAAAAATCAATCAAAACCTATAAATATTTTATGTCTATAGAAATAATAAAAAACCAACACAAACAATCAAAATCCATTCCCAAAAACAAATAATCAAAACCCAAAAAACCCAACACAAACAATAAAAAAATCATTCAAGAAATACTCAAAACACTTAAAATCCAAATAAAAATGGGTAAGTTTGGGCGAAATATGCCTTCGAATGGGTCGGATTGGAAGTTGTTGGGTCAATACTTTCATCGAACACTTGGTAGGTGTGCTTAATCGGCTTGAGCTTCTATGGCCGGTTGTGGTTGCGCTTCGATGGATGGTTACGGTTAAGCTTTTTCGGCGGTTGAGCTTCGAGTTCGATGGAGGTTGGTTGAACTTAGGTGAGTTCAGGTGGAGGATGGTTCACTTTGGTCGATGGTTGGAGTTTAGGCAAGTTTGGGTGGAGCTTCATGGTAGTTGGTGGACGTTTTTGGCGGCGGGTGGAGCTTGCTTGGGTGGAGCTTGGTTGAGTTCGATGCACTTGGAATGGCATTGAAGTGGTCCGAAGGTGGAGAATCAGGTTAGTTGCTGTGGTGTGGTGTGAAGGATTGGGGTGGAAATGCTTAAGGGTATTTTAGTAAATTAGGGGTAATTTTACAATTTAATTGCTTGAAAGGGCAATTATATAATTCTGGTGTGTTTTTAGGGTAATTTTGCCAAATTCCCTTAAGTTTATGTTACAAACATGGGATACCCTTTTTCTTTTTTTTTTTTTTTAAAGTTTTTTATTTCCTTTCCTACATTAATTACATAAAACATTATAATGTATTTTAATATTATTTTTTTGTATACTTTATAAAAATATTTAAAAAATTATTTCCACAATAATTATAAAATAAATATTATTTTAAGAATTAATCTTAAAGAGTTAGATTTTACTTTTCAAATTAATATTAAAATATTTTAATTTTATTTTATAAAAATAATATAATTTATAATTATTTTTTGTTTTATTTCATAATGGACCAAATAACATAAAAAAAATCACAATATTAAATTATTCAATCTAATTAAATTTCATCAAAACAAATTAATCCAATCTCATGGGTCAAAAAAGATATTTATGTTCGAGGCAATTGCCCCACTTAGGTTTGGTTTCCAACTTGAATGAAGTAAGAAAACTTTATTAAGGGGTGGTGCTTGATCCCTTGCTTGGTCTCTTGTTGGCCTCAAAATTTAAAAATAATTATAACAAATATGAAATGTTGTTATTATTTTTTTACTTATATAATTACAACTTCATCATTCATAAAATAATTTTATGAATATACAAATTTCCATTTATATAATTCACGAAATTAATGAAAAATTTCCATGAGTGTCAGGTTTCGTTTGATTCCAATTGTTCCTTGAATCAGTTTAATTATATAATGTAATAAAAAAAAATTAATCAATTAATTCTAATCACAAGTCTTAGAACAATGGCAGCCATTTAATTTCTACCAAAATAAAAACAAATTCATCTTTCCAAAATTCACAAAATAAAACCCACATAAAGTACGATCTTATTCAATGACATTACCATCAATCACATTCCATTTCCAGTTTATCAAACAAGAAGAAAACAAAAATGCTCTTTGTCTTACATGAACGAGTGATCTGACAGCCCAGAAAACGATATCGTTTTCTTTCCGGTCTCGCAAACCACGAGCCCTCCCAAAGCTGCCAAAAAGCAATTCAAAAACAAAAATAAAAACAAAATCAGAAACGGAAAAATCAACAAACAAAATGCAATAACGACAAGAGCATCTCTTCAAAGCCTCTAAAAATGGCTTCGACGACGACGTCTATTCTGGCTCCGACGCAGAAGTACGCAGCCGGAGCACTATTCGCGATCGCTCTTCACCAGGCTCAGATCCACCAAACCTACCCTTTAGGCTCTCCAACCTCTCAAGAACACTCCACCGAGGAACGGACCAGTGACGTCAGCAGCAGTAGCGACTCCGTCTCCGAAGACCCGGCCCTATGGGTCCACCACAACTCCGGTCTGCTCCGACCCGTTTTCAGGTCCATTTGCGCTTTTCTCATCAAATGACAAGTCTAATTGCACCTCTTTTATACTGTTTTATGGAATCGCATACAATGATCAAAATTTGATAGGACCAGTCGATGCTAGCGGTTAGTTACTGCTTACTAATTTATGAATTTGAGTATTAGCTAATTTCGCGTCAACATACGCGGGATCGTGTCATTGGCTCTGAAATTTAGACCTAATAATATTGTATTGTTATGTGGATTGTTAGAAAGGTGTTATGAGGAAATGTGTAACGATGGGAATCAGATAAAAATAAAATTGTACGGACTCTCTTAGGTCTTAGGAGGAACATAAATTTTGTTGTTTAGTTGACATTTAATGTTAGAAATTGGGACATAATAATATTGTTATATGGATTGTTGAGAGGGAATGTGTAATGTTAGGAATCAAACAAAAATAAAATTGTACGGACTTTCTCAGATTTTGCAAGAAATACGAATTTTGATGTTTAGCTGACATTTAATGTTAGAAATTTGGACCGAATAATGTTATTATGTGGATCTTAGTGAAGATGTTATGAGGAAATGTCTAATGTTAGGAATAAGACGAAAACAAAATTTTACAGATTCTCAGGTCTTAAGTGAAATATAAATTTTGTTGCTTAGCGGATGCGTAATGTTAGAAATTTTGTTAATGTAAGCCTGCCTTGTCTAGGTTGGTGGTGTAGGGCAGAATGTTTTTGAGTATGGATATTGAGGATGGAAGTGATGTTGAGTGATTTGTTTTGTATATGTAGATGTTAGTTGAGGAGTGCGATTATTGAAGGATCTTGTCTTGAACAGGTTTTTGGAGATTGACTCTGCTGCATGGCTTGGACTTGAAGAAACTGCTGGATCTTCTCCAGCTAAGCATCATGTTGGAGCTGTATGTTCTTTTGGCTCTTGTATGGTTATATGTTGAAGAAAGGAATTAAGGGTTTGGATTATGTTTTGGTAGTTTCTAATGTATGGTTTGACTATAATTGTTTTATTTCTGACCTGTTGTATGAATTTTTTGGGAACAATAAAATAGGGTCTGAAAATGCTTTATGTGTAATCAGTGGATGGCTTATGTTGTATTTTTAAGGAATAAGATAAATCTTTGATGTAATTTTCCAAAATCTTACTCCCTGCCTCCTTTTCTCTTATATGAGTGAATGTTCGTACTTATAAATACACTATTACTTTTGTCTTTCTCTTACCTATTTTTTGATTAGTATGAGTGTGATTCTTGTCAGTTTTTGAGGTTACTGTCAGAAGAGGAGGGTGATATTTCTTCCCAAAGTTCAGACCAGGAGGTTGCTTTGTCAAAAGCTGTTGATGTAACCGTAGGCAGTATGGAGAATGATTCTGAATCTTCGAAATCTAAGAAGGAGAAACATCGTGAGTATGAATATGAATGTCGTGAGAAATGTTCCACTGCTGAAACGCAGTCACACTCTGAATCTGCAAACTTGCACTTGGAGACTCAGCGGGAGATGGATAGTAATATGTTTGGCATTGAAGAGACATCTCATGGGTCTAGCTGTAAATTTGATGAGAAGCCGACTGAAGAGGAAACAACACTCAGTTATCAGAGGAAGGTGACAGTTCTCTATTTACTTGTTTCTGCTTGTCTGGCAGATATGCCAGAAGATAAAGAAAAATGCACTCGACAAAGAAAGGGCTATGATGCTCGACATCGCGTGGCTCTGCGACTGCTGGCAGCATGGCTTGATATCCAGTGGATAAAAGTGGTCTGGATACTAATCATTTCTTATCAGCCACACCTTTTCCTTTTTATATGATATTATAGGCAACAATATGATTTATTTTTATTGAAATGTTTGTAATCATATTTTGTTTTTGGTGTGTCAGGCATTTGTAAGATGTCACTATAAAAAAAGAAAAAGGCTTTTTGCATTCTTAAATGGGATTAATTAAAAAGATGACAGTATTATTGTCTGCTTTGTTTTCCTATTAAAAAATATTTGTACTGTACACTTTGTGCAAATCCCTCTCAACTGCATGCCTTTTATCTGAATGTCGATTAATTCCTGATGATTCTATTCCAGTTTTACCAGTGCATGGGTGTCCCATCATGTTCACTGATTTTAGCTTTCTGCCAAGTTACAGTTGAAAGGCGTGTTTTATCTTCTGTTAATGGAAATTCTACTTTTAGGAAGCAATTGAGATGATGGTTGCATGCTCTGCAATGGCTGTAAAAAAGGCAGAAGAATCAAAGGATGAAGAAACCAAATCAAAGGAAAGCAAATGGGCTAAATGGAAGCGTGGTGGCATCATTGGTGCGGCAGCAATAACTGGTGGAGCTTTGATGGCCATTACTGGTGGTATGGAGCTAAAATATTTTCCTACGATTTTTCCATAGTATTAAAATCTCTATTTGAAACAATTTTGCAATCACTATGACGTTTTGACTTTTCGTTACATATTTTTAAAATTTAACAGGCTTAGCTGCCCCAGCAATTGCAGCTGGATTTAGTGCTCTAGCTCCAACTCTGGGCACTATAATTCCTGTTATTGGAGCAAGTGGGTTTGCTGCAGTTGCAAGTGCTGCAGGAAGTGTTGCTGGTTCAGTTGCAGTGGCAGCATCATTTGGAGGTGAATGATTGAGTATATATTTTACTATTTTAGACATCTTTAAGATTTAATCACTTTATCATATTATTTCTATTTCCTCTGCTAGGAAAAGACAGACATCTTAGACAAATTGACTATGTAATTGATCTTGTCAATCTGCTAGATGATGCGGATATATCATATATGTATTAAATTCTTCTTATGTTTAACTTGTGTTTGACATGTTTTATGGTGTATAATAAGAGAAATCTCCGACTTAACTTATACATGGCTCCTCACCATGCCCATATTTCTTAATTTGTGGACAAGCAAAACATATGCTGTTTTGGGTGCATTGTAAGCAAAAATGTTTTTCTCCATGTTAAACTCACTACTGGTGTGATAAAGAGTTCATGATTATTAGGGCAGTTAGGATAGTCAGTCCTCATTTTCATCTTTTAGTTGTTTAGTGGGTTTTGAGGAAGAGAATGTGTAACTTTGTCATTATAGTTAAACATATGCTTAACTTCAAGACTCAGAAGTCATGCACAATTGTTACTTCCGTCTGTGTTATATTCTTATTTTGTGTAAGTAAACCTTTTACTCCTATTTCCTGTTTTGGAAAAGCTGTTATTTATTAAGGAGAACTGATTTTGCCTGTTCTTTTAACACATTGTTCTTGCAGCTGCTGGAGCTGGACTTACAGGGAGTAAAATGGCTCGGAGAATTGGCAGTGTTGATGAGTTTGAGTTCAAAGCTGTTGGAGAAAACCATAACCAAGGCGTGAGTTCTTGCAGTTTCCTTCTTTTACTTTTAGGGCTTACGGGAGAATCTGTTAACTATATTTACTTCTATCTTTTTCCTCCTTTCTGTTATGAGGTTATGACCTCTCCCTCACTCACAGCCTATCATACTTGTAATGTTTAACCAAAATCCATCAACTTTATTTGCGATTCAACTTATTTGTAGCGGCTAGCTGTTGAAATCTTGATTTCTGGATTTGTTTTTGATGAGGAAGATTTTATAAGGCCTTGGGAAGGAAAAGTTGACAACATGGAAAGGTATAAATTTCCATACCACAATCAACCTTCCACCTTCCATATTGTTGGGACCTTCTAGTCTTCAATTTCTGTTTCTGCTGAATTGTATAAGAAATAAGTTGATGTTGTACTTTTCTAGTTGAACACATGCATTACATGATTTACTACTTCACATGGATGGGTCTTTTTCTGTGATCTTTCTGTATTATAAAATCATTTCCATTTTCCATTGATATTGTCTATATCTGGTGAACAAGATAATGAAATCATTTTTGAGAGTATAGCTTCTGCCCTTTTTTCATCAATCTTTTCTGCATGTTGACCAGAACTGTTCCGGAAAGATCTCTCTGTCAAAAAAGTCCAGGAATCCGCTGCATCAAAGTATGGGAAGAATCTGGCTTATAGCTGCTTGTTATGACTTTTATAATTTATGTTTTACTTGAACGTGTTGTCTACTATATTAAATCTGGGTAATAATCTTGTTTGTAAAGCATGACAGTGCTGTGGAATGCATGTAATAAAATTTCAATCATAAATATTTTGTCTGTATATTCATTCTACTCAACCATGTTAGGCTCAGAAATGTATTTGACAAAGTTCATCTCTCACAAACTAAAT
>CM034471.1:1941297-1955556 GCA_019925255.1 Litchi chinensis
AAATTTCTAGGTACGTGCTGCAGTGGGAATCCAAGCATCTAATTGCAGTGAGCACCGCAATTCAGGATTGGCTTACTTCAAGTAATTGGTTTGGAATCTCATGTTTGCTGTTACTCTTGAGGTTTTAAAAATTGTGAATAACAATTATATGTATTGTCAAAATTGTTGCTACTTAATGCAGGACTGGCTATGGAGTTAATGAAACAAGGGGCAATGTTGACTGTATTAAGCTCACTTTTAGCAGCATTTGCTTGGCCAGCGACTTTAGTTGTAGCTGCTGATTTCATAGATAGCAAATGGACAATTGCTGTGAACAGGTAAACTGTTGTTAAGCAGAATTTTCAGGAAGAGGGGAAGAACTGTCTTCCACTTCCATTTTGTTGAATTGCTTGCATGCAGAATTCTTCATAGTAGTTGAGAATCTATCATTAAATATCATATCATTATAATTTGGCATTGAAACGTCACCATATCTCTTCCTCTTTTATGTTTTAAATATTAGTCGTAACTTCATTTTCTTCTCTTCTCAAAGTTCTATTACAATGCCTAAAGTTAAAAAAATTAAGAAGCATGTGATGTGAAAAGTTCACAATATGCTTAAACTTTGCACAAATAAAGGTTATCTGAAGAATCATGTCAATTTGAAATTTCTATAACTGTTATAATCTTGAGATGGACCAAATCTGTTCCATTAGTGAAACGCTGATCATTAGGTTGGTTTAACATAGTACATGTAAATATTAGATGGAGTCCAGTTGATGTTGGTTCCAACATCCCAAAGAAATTATCATATTTGGATTATCCCCTAGTAGCTGTCGTTTGAGTACGTGTCTCACTGTAAGTTTTAATTAGATCTGTATCTTCTGCTATTTCTAGGTCTGACAAAGCAGGGAAGCTGCTAGCTGAAGTGTTGTTGAAAGGTTTGCAGGGGAACAGGTAAGTGACCCATAATTTTATTCTATTCAATACCTTGAAAATTACTAATGAAGATGATGTCTTTATTATCTGTCTTTCTACAAATCTGGCAGGCCTGTGACGCTAATAGGTTATTCACTAGGAGCACGGGTAATATTTAAGTGTCTTGAAACTTTGGCTGAGAATAAAAATAACGGTAAAAACTAGTACTAGTTGGTCTCCACGAGTCTCATAAATTTACTAGACTGATTCTGATGCAGTTCCCTTGAATGTTGGCAGCTGGAATTGTAGAAAGAGTTGTTCTTCTTGGAGCACCCATCTCGATTAAAGATCAGAACTGGGAAGCTGCAAGAGAGGTGAAAGGAGATTTTATTATTTTAACTTTCTAATCTCTAGAATGTCCTCTTCTAATTCCTTATATTCTGCAGATGGTGGCTGGGAGATTCATTAATGCTTATTCCACGGATGACTGGATCCTTGGAATTGCTTTCCGTGCAAGGTATGCATAATAGTCCTCGTCAATGATTCAATTTTGATTTTCATCTTCTAAAACGTTGCAGCTTTCTTTCACTAAAAGAAAATGATAGGGTAATTAGTTATATACTGAAGAAAAAAGTAAAACTGAGTACTTTTATTCCATAGAAACTAACGTTATTTAAACAGTCTACTTACACAAGGATTGGCTGGAATTCACCCGATTAATGTTCCCGGGATTGAGAATGTAAGTTGTTTTATGTTTTTCTATAATCTCTCCCCCCATCTGTCTGTTTCTGGGATTGTTTGTGATTTAACTGTTGTACTGCCTATTCTAAACTCTGTAGGATGATGTAACCGAACTCATCGAAGGGCACTCTTCCTATCTATGGGCTACACAGAAGATATTGGAGCAGCTTGAACTGGATACTTATTATCCAGTTTTTAATAGCAAGCTTAGCAAACAGTAAAGTTCTCAAAATTCATTTCTTCCGCGACATTCAGATTAAAATCCCAATCCTCATGGAGTGCAGATATGAAGCCATTGCTTTGTACATTTTGAAAACGAAATCAAGAGTGTTGATGCAAGTAAAGCCTCTTATGGCAATGGGCATATTGACTAGATCAATTTTTCTCACCTGTGCAGCTGTGCTCAATCTGTACATATGACAGCAATGTTCTGTTCTATACATGTACATGTTTCCAAAAGAAAATTACTTCCTGCAACAACAGTGAAAACATTGACGAAAATAATAATAATTTTCCGCTATCTATGTAACAAGAGTACTATTATTGTCAGTAGCATACATTGAGAGATTATTCGTTTTCCACTTTATTAAATTTTGGTTGAATGGTTATCTTATGGAATTGCTGTTTCCAAACAGTGGAATTTTTAACTCATCAAAATTATTTAAGATTTTGAGAGGAAATTTTGCACCAGAAAAGAAAGTGAACATTACTGTTTGCAGAAAGTTACTCCATATTATGTTCTCAGATTTTTTTTTTTTTTGATAAAAAGTTATCTTTCACAACTAGCCTGCACGTTCCTCTCAGCGTAGATTCAAGTCTCGTATGTGTTCTGGGAGTAAATATTCAAGTCATAAACTGTGACTAACATTGGTATGAGTTTTACCGTTATTATATAAGTAGATATACAAGATGTGCAAATATGATGTTGAACTGATGTTTAAACCATGGTAATATATCTGTCTATGCGGTCACAAAAGTGTTATGATTGGTTTGTTTTAAAATGGAATTACAATTAGCTTAATAGAAAAAACTCTTTATTTTGTGGAAACTGGAGTATATTTATGGTAATGAATGTTATTTTTGAAAAGTTAAATAATTTTATTCAAAAAAAAAAGTTAAATAATTATGAAAATAATAAATAATTATATATAAATTTTACCTTAACATGTTAGAAAATTTACAGTTATATATCATTATGGCGAAGAAAACGTCCATAAACAATGAATCATGGAACTAACATGAAAAACCAACAACACAACACAACAAAACGACGTCGAAACTGCACTGAAAAGCATCATGTAATTCATTCACCTTCTATATATCACACAAGAGAGAGAGGCACAAAGACACAGAGACACTAATCGAAGGAGGAGAGGAGGATGGATACGAGCAAGGAAGCGGAACGAGGAGAAGGAGGAGACACCACCAACACCACCAACAACAAGAAGAAGCAAGAGAGAAAGGAGGTAGTGAAAGGAAGCGGTCCAATTCGAAAGGGAAAATCTTGCAAAGGATACCTCTACTACTCTTCCTCTCTCAAATCTCACAATCACAACCCTCGTTGCATCGGCTTCCCTCGCACTCTCCAGCACGGTCTCTCTCTCTCTTTCTCTCGCTTTTTCTATTTCAATTCAATTTTACCAACCTTGTTTTGTATAGTCTTTGATTCATTTTCTTTATCTTATTCGTTTTTATCGAAATATAACCAGTGAAATTATACATCTTTGTTCGTATTTTGATCTCTTGATGATTGCCTAGTATAGGAAATGGTGTTTATTCGTCTAAGATTTGCCTTCAATTACCTACATTGGTCGCTTTTAACATCAGCATTAGCTTGTTTAGCTGTTTAGGTCTCTTGTCGTTTAACTATGTTCGTGGATTGTGATAATATAATATAAAATTTGACCTTTTTTCGTTTTTTTTTGGTATGACGTTATATGCTTTTGTATTTGTAAATGATTATTGTTATATGTATTTTTCATGATAGATACTGATATGATAATTGTGATGACTGAGGGCCAGTACCTAACTATGTCATTGGGCAATCTGAGGTTGAGGCTTCGAAAGATGGTCGGACTCTTTTAGATTTTTATTATGCTTGTGCTGGTTACTCTATATATGCAAATGTAAAAGATGTATCGGCTGATAGTAAGCAAAGCAAAAAGACTGAATTGCCGGTCTGTGTAGGCTTGGAGGTGAGGCTCTCTCTATTTTCTGTGGGCATATGATAGATTCAAACTTAAAAAAGTTTTTGTAGTTTGTGTTCGTATCTCCTTTTTTTTTTTTTGGGGTTGCCAACACCTGCGTTGACTGATATAAGTTGTTGCAGCTATTAGTGGATAGGAAAGTTACTGGTAATGACACTGCTTCTGCTCCTACTTCTGCTCCAGCTCCGGCTCACAATCGTGCTCATAGCAAAGAAGGTGAAGGAAATTGTTTTGGTTTAAAGTTATTGATATGTTACCTATGAAGATTTCTTTTGCTTTTTGGTGCCGCTGTAGCCTGCCTACCTTGTTTGCTTTGGTTAAGCCTGTTAGGCTGTTTTTGTGTTTCTATTAAATTGAACACTACTAACTTTATACTGATGCACGTTAAAACTATCGTGACGTTTATGGATTTTAAATTGTGTTTTTTGGTCTCCATCATTCGTTCCTAATAGCAGGGAAAGATGAAACAATTTATCTTTCAATAAGAATGGATTTAATGAGGTTACTCTACTCATCTATTTTCATTTTTTGGTTTAATAATTGTGCACATCTTTCTTTGTCTACATTTAGAAATTGTTGTTATAAATTGAAGCTTCTTTTATTTTCATGTTCATCCCACTTTTGGATTTTATGATTGATATTCCATGCATCTAATGTCTTTTTGGTTTTCGAAGATGCATGGTTGAATAATCATTCAAATCTCGCACCTTTTGCATTTGAAGATGGTAAAGAAGCATGATTGTTAAATCACATATCACTAATAGTTGAGGAGTATAATGATTTGGATGTTGCATATTATAAATGAATTAAGATTCTCTTATATGCTGATTTTTTTGTTGACTGATATAGATCTAATGACATGCAATTGATGGTTGGGATTCATTTTTGTGGAAAGTTGTGATTGTGATTGATTGTGATTAATTAGGATTAATATGATTTTGATAAATTGTGATTAATTTAGGATTGAATTGATTGTGATTAATTAATTTGGAAAGCGTATATATCTTGTGTTATTGTAATTAATGCTAGTCCTAAACTTGGAGAGCAAGCTAGGTTAGAAGTGTTATATTTTATTCAACCTAGGGTGCAATTATATATAGTACTAAACCTAGAGTAGGAAAGATAACTGAATCATTTTCAATTATTCCTCATTCACTTTCGATCATTCTACAGTTACTCATTCTTCAAGGTTTGTCTCTCTCTAAGTCATCTCTTGTGATGATTATGTCATCAACATACACTCAATCTTAAGAGATGTACCTTTTGCGTTGCTATTTGCAATGTTATCGTTGCAGATGGTGGTAACATCCAAAATTCTCCCTTGAAGATTGCAGACAGTGGCAACAACCAAAATTCTCCCTTGACCAATACACTTATCACTTAGTACAATTAACATGTTAGATCTGTTTTCAAACTTCTTTGTTAAAGCTGTTTCACCAATCCCTCTATGAAAGCCTTTCATTGGCCTTTATGTCAAAACAGTTTCATTGGCATCTATATCAAAACTATATCATTGACCTCTCTATCAAGTTGTTTCAATGGCCTTCTTGTCAAGTTGTTACAGTGACACTTGGTAAGCCATTTAGTCGGTACTTTATTAAGTCTGCACTTTGTCAAGTTGTTAAGTTGGTATTCTATCAAGTGGTTAAGTTTGCATCTTTTTCAAGTTGTTTCTCAAATATCTCTCTCTAACCATTGGTTGAACATTTATGTGAAGTTGGTTTCTCAACCTTCTACAACTTCGCAAACTCAAACTGTTTCTTCTCTCCATCATCTAGAGCTTGAGAGGAGATGCTAAAGAATCTAAGAATTATATGCTTCCATTTTTATTTTATTTTAAGTTGGAGACATTTGTTAATGCTTTGCACAGGGGGATCTTTCTACATCTTAGTTCCAAGTTGGGTCTTGAAAATATCTATGCTTCAACTTGAGGGGGAGTGTTGAAATCAACTATCAATTAACTCTCGATCGATTGAGAGTGATTGAGGAATAATTGTAGAATGATTGAGAGTGATTGAAGAGTAATTGAAAATGATTCAGTTAACTTTCCTACTCTAGGTTTAGTATTATATATATTTATACCCTTAGTTGAATAAAATATAACAATTCTAGCCTAACTTACTCTCCAAGTTTAGGATTAACATTAATTATAATAATACAAGATATATACATTTTCCTAATTCATCACAATCAATTACAATCAATCCCTTTACAATTAGTCCTAATTAATCACAATCACAGTCGATCCTAATTAATCATATATTCTTTCTCTTTCCTCTTTTTTATATTCATTGCATTATCATTAAGTGTTTTAGGTTTAAGCATATGAAACGATCTTGATATAAATATGATATTCTTTGTTTTGTTGCACATTTATCCTCTCACCCTTTGGAAAATTATTTTCTTTGTTTTTTCCCCCCATTGTGGGTAAGAAATATTGGAGGTCAAAAACCACAATTTAAAATCTATGTAACTCTAGCAATATTTTAAGTGAAGCAATATTTAATCTACTTTATTTCCTCATTTGTTCTCAATGACTTTAATTGTCTGTCTATTCTTGTTCCATGTGTCTCTGCACATTTGTATGTCTGTGTTAGGTAGATGTAGCCAGTGCTTAGGAGTTACTGTGCTTTTCTGGATGAGCATAAAGATAGTGTTTAAGGTTGGTTTTCTAAATCGCAATGTAGAAAAAATAAAGTGACATATTTGTGAAAGAGTAGACATGGAGGTCGGCGTTTAAATCTCCTTTCCCATTATGTTGGGGTATGATGTGTGTTTGTAAACTTTGTGATGAATCATAAAAGATGCAATTACAATCTATGATATTGAAGATGGTCTAATAATAGTTGCTTTGTGCTCGGGTTTCATCTATCTTTCATGTGTTGCATTTATTGCTCATGAATTAATGTCCATTTCATCAATCAATCAAGTTTTTTATTTCAAAATTTAGCTCTTCTTTATGTATTATATTATATGACTTTCATTAATATTGTCATCTACATAATTCTTGGGATTTGATTTGTTGAAGAAGTCCGAGAATTTCCACAGCATCGAGTGCACAATAAACCTGCTCATACTGTGGGGGATGACTTCCTGAGCAGGCAAGTGAAAAATTTGAGAAATTAACAGTATGATGTAAATCTCATGTAGGGGTCTGACAAACGAATGCTAAATTTTTATTTTTCATGGAGACACTACAGGTTTACAAGGAATGCCAATATTGTTGCATCAGGAGTGGCCAGAAACATGCTTAGAGTCGGCAACTATGTGAAAGAGAGTATCGATGATATCTTGTTCCCATACCGTAAGCGTCCAAAATGACTCTGCCCGCCCATCCTGAATGTAGGAAGAAGGGTATAAAAACAGCCAAGAAGTGGGAATTAGCTTCATCCTAACTTCTGTCGTTGGCCTATTCAGCTTTATGTAATTTTTCCTCTTAGTACGGCACCACCCCTGTCCAATGCTTCCCTTTAATTTTCTGAATAAGAATTTGCGAGAAGTGCAAGAGGAAATTACGTTTGGCTGACGGCAGGATGTGCTTGGGCATATTCTCCTAGTGTTATTATATCAAAGTAGGTGGGAGGAGGGTTTGACAATGATCTCATCTGGTGTACAATAGACAAGACTGACAATGCCAAAATTTTGCTTAACTTGATAAATATAACTTGCAGAGATGGTTATTTATTTGCTACCACTTGATCACTTGATTCAAAATTCATGCCAGACTACTAGATAAGATAAAGAGAATTGGTCAGCGCATGCTAGCTTCTGGCTCTGCCTTCACTTTTAAGGTTCAACAAGGTTATTTTTGTGGTCAACTCCAAAAAGAGATATTTTATTTAAAATTTTTAATGAATATTGTTAAGTTATGCTAGATGTAGATTAATATCTATCAACAACCAATGAATGATGTAGATTAATATCTATAAACAACCAATGAATGATAATAAGAACAAGAACAAGACAAAGGCAAAAATGAATTCGTTCATTGATTGTTTGTGACTTTCATTTTGATTTACGTGTTACTCTTATGTTTTTAGACATATATCAACAATTAACACTACCCTATCGTAATTAAGGGTTGTGCTATTATACTAACTATAGTTATAAGAGCTTCTATTCGAAAGTAGAAAGAAGAATATATCTTTTACATAATAATTAGATCCTAAGACTCTTATTTGGACAATAAATTGAATTTAATTAATCAATTGTCATCTTACAACCTTCAATTTATTTTTTATTTTTTCAATTTAGGATTGATATAAGATAGGATTCTGTTAAACTTATCAAGACCAATATTATAAAGGAAATTGGAATAGTTACTTCTTATTCAATCTTTTCAAACTAAACATTTCATTATTAGACCTATTAAATCTAATCTTTTTAAACTAAATATAATAACACCTAATTTATTTAGATAAAATACTGCAAACACAAATAAACTTGCTCCATATATTTAGATTAAATATAATGATTTCTGTTCAAACACCACTAAAATTTTTAGGATTTGACTAGTTTAATTGTTGAGAAAATTGGATGTAATAGATAAATAATGTTATCCAATACATAAGATATTAAATAGATATTTAGCATCAATAATTAGTCAACAAAGTTGCTCAATCCACTAGTTTTGACCACTAAATACCGTACATATTTTTAGTTAGAGAAAGTTAAAATAGACACGTTCAAAATGCTCCTCAAAAATCGAATCCCTCTTTTTAATTACAAACCGTTGACCATCAACACATCACAAAACAAAGCAACCGCGAAAAATTCTCTTCTCATCAACAAATCACCCCAACGAAATCACTTTCCACTTCGCTGTCTCGTCTCGTCCCTCAGGTTCTTTTTTTTTCCCCTCCTTTTTTGAACTTATTTTAAATGTAAAATTTTTACGATTTGGTGAAAATATAGGGTTTTGTTTTTTTGAAGTTGCAAGTAATAATTACGAAATTAATTGAATTGGGAATCGAATTCCGTTCACTTGAAATCGAATGGCCGCTGCTACGGCGTGTAAGCGCGTGGGAGGAATCAACGTCACCAGATTCATCTCCGGTCCGCAGTTACAACAACACGATCCTTCAATTTCGCTGTATTTATATCGAAACTATTATCTTGATCATCGTCGACAAATCTCGCAGCTTGTCACTTCGAATGGCAAGCGGTTGTTTCTTGTTGACACTCTGGCTTTGGTAACTCAAATCGTTGCTATTTTTGTTTGATTGTTTTGACTATTGAACTTGAGTGGTTTGGATCTGAGGTGTTTTATGGTACATTGTGTTGTGTCGTGTTGTGTGTTGTGTGTGGTTTTTAGGTTAGGAGATTGGAGGCGCAAGGGTTGCCATCTAATCAAGCTGAGGCGATAACAGCTGCTATCACTGAAGTTTTGAATGATAGCTTGGAGAATGTGTCTCATTCTGTTGTTACAAAAGGAGAGATGCAGAAAGTATGGTTTTTGTTTTGTTTTGGTTTTGGTTTTGATTGTTTTGATGATGGGTTTGTGTGAAAGTTTTGATTTTGTTGTTGCGGGATGGTGGTTTTTCTAACCGGGGTGTTTGGGTTTGTGGGTATAGAGTGAATTGATTCAAGAATCCAACTTGTCGAAATTCAAGTCCGAAGTGCAAAATTTACAGGTATTGGTGTAGAGAATTGATCTTATTTTTACTTCGTTTTGGATGAATGGCTAAAAATGTTGTTATTGATTGCGGCATGCTACTAAATTTGTGAGTGATTGATTGCTATTTGGCCATACGTAAATTGATTAAGTTTGTTGAACGATATTGTTACTTCTTGTTTGGATTTTGTTCTTCTTGTGTATGGATGGATGCCCTTTAAATTCTGATCTCTGGTGCCAGTTTTGTTATTTTTGTAGTTGATGTTGAAAATTTAGAATTTATATTTTCTCTATTCAGGATAAGTCTATCTTGATGGATGTTTCGTTTTCTTTATTTTGCCCCTTTTTTACAGGGGATGTTAGAAGGAGCTATTATAAGCTAGTGAAATCGCTTCTGGACAGAGACAAATATTTTTGAATAACATTTATTTGATTGAATATAGGAGATAACATAGATTTAAATTATTGCCCTCTCCCTGCTTTCTTGGTCCTTTAGTTATAGGTTGTGATCACCTTGCCACTAATTTTTCTTCCTCCTTTTCGTCAAAGATAACATAGCTGCATTTGGCCATATTCTGTCCTTTGAAACTTAGATGATGTGTTGTGGCGAAAGAATTATGTCAACGACTTTTCTATCATTCTTTAAGATATTATTAAGGAAGGGTCTGAGTTCCAGTTTGCAAATCAAGATGAAAAACGATGGATATAAATTGGGCCTCATTTTGTTTTGTTGCTTGTCCACCTAAATATTTTTTGAGAACTATTTTTTAAATTTTGCCGTCTAGCCTTTCTTGTATGTGATATTGTGAATAAACCTTGTTATGCAAAATAAAATTTTGTGTTTCTTCTGTTCTTCATATCCCTCTGCCTGGTTCAGTGGATAATTCTTCTGAATAATGTTATGATGCAGGAACACCATTTCTCTTTGTTGCAACACGAGACTGAGAAACTTAGAAATGACATAGAAAAGATGCATAGTGAATTGAGGTCTGTTTCATAGAGTTACTAAGCCAGCTTTCGTTGCATCTTGTCTTGGGAAGTTTTACATGATCTTGTTTGATAGTGCAATGACATCAATTGTGGTTTAGGTATGAAATCGACAAAGTCACTGCGGGGCAACGGTTGGATTTGAATCTTGAAAGAGGGTGAGGAAATAGAAATACACCAAGTTCTTGCTTTCTGAATATGTCAATGCATTGTTACATACATTCAAATGGTTTATGTTAAATGCAGGAGGATACGGGATGAGTTGGCAAACCAGAACGCCGAAACTTCTAACCTCACTAACAAACTTGATCGGGTAAATACCATCATTAAATTGACAAATATTCTTGTCTTTTTAATACAAATTCTGAGATATTCCTTCTCCATTCTTTTACCATGTATACTTGCGATTCGTTTTCAGGAAATCCATGCATTAAGGGCCCAGTTGGAGGCAGCAAAATATGATGTGATAAAGTACTGTATAGGTTCCCTCGTTTCCATCTTTGCTGTTGGGCTTGCTGCGGTCCGCATTTTGTTGTAAACACCACATACAATAACATTATTGAAATGTTGTACATGTACAATGTAGCAAAGTCCATGTTGTAATAACCCACCAAAGGGATATGAAAAGCTTCATTTTTTATTGAAGCTTTAGTATGTTGAAAATTATACATTAACTGGAGTATAAAAAGGTTTCATCGATTTTTTTATGTACTCTTTATCATTGATCTTGGCTCTTGTTTTCCCTTTTGCAATCTCTTGTTCGTGCCTTCAAAATAGAAGGCACGGAATCTAATATCAAACGCCGATTCAAACAGAAGCTACAGATTTTGAATTATACCGTGAAAACAAACTTTTTGATCCCAATACATATTTCAGAGGTGGAGTAAAAATGTTGTAGGATCTTTTGAATCTGTTGATATAATAATGAGTGGTGCAAGCATCGTATGATAACGATCATGAGATTTGGTTAATTGCATGGAGTAAAATCTGCCTACAAGCGTTTTGAATAAATACGCATACTCTTTTCAATGTGATACTAAGGGTATATGTTGAAAAAACTTAGGTGTGAATTATATTTATATTGACCCATCAGACATGTAATAAATGTAACGCAACGTACAATCAAATCAATAATTGGTTTTTTCGCTATCACCGACAGAAAAAGGGTCCATAGATTTTGCCATAACTCATGTGACCAGCCTCATAATAGCCATAAGGCCCATAACCCATCCTTCCTCAGCAGTCTATCTTTTGAGAGATTGATGTCCCCGACGCGAAGTCCAATAATTTGCAAGTTGGTGCATTTTAAATTCTATGATCCATAAAATTAAACATTCTAATTTATATCTGAACTTATAAAATACTGTTAAAAATGAGGAAATATCTCATCATATTGTAATACAAACCAAAATATAAAATAAGATATCTAGTATTATTGTTTTATGATAATTTAATAGATCTGGTACCATACATAGTAGGTAATTTTTATGCAAATAAGTGGGGATGACAATTTTACCAGCAAATCCATGAACTTATGGATTTCAACCCACAACGGATGGATGTTGATTTAATTTAATGGATTCGTAGGTAAATGTAGATGCTAGATTTTGAACTCGGTGGGGAGGTGAAAAATGAATCTGCACCCCCATTGTGAACTCGCGATATTAAATTTTTTTATAATATAATATCACATAAAATTTATATTTATTAATCCTATAATTAAAAGCTTTTACATATGTTTGCTATGTTTGAAATTTAAATTTATTATGTATTTAATGCTTTGACATATTTTGTGTTGTATTTGGATTTATGAGATTTATGTGATGATGCTTTTTAATTTGAATATATAATATTAGATTTTAGAACATAGTTTTTTTTAGGGTGGATTATTAACTTCAATTCTATTTTGTGGGTTAATGTTATTGTTAGAATTTGGAAAGTATATCCTCTGTGCTTATTAGATGATATTTGAGGAAAAAGCTAGTATTAAAATAGTGTGATTGTTTTTTTCAAAATGCTGTGGGTTTGCGAGTGGGATTCGGGTCCACCCGCACCTATGAGTCCTACAATTGCGCCAAAACCTGCAAAGTTTCATGGGTGTGGATGCGGGTGCAACATTTTTCTGTGGGTTCAAGTGCAGGTTTGTGCAAACCCATCCGAATCCAACCCGTTGTCATTTCTACGTACAAACCTAGCTTCTAGCGATCCCATTCAGCTCATTTGCTCAGAGACGCTTCATTCTATATATTATGTAGATCAGTAACTCAACGTCGATTTCAAGCATCCAAAATCAATAATTTGATTTGATTTTGTCAGCAGCTCCATGTCTTTAGCGAGCATCGAAAATCAATAATTTGATTTGATTTTGTCAAGTTCTACTACAAACTACTACTTTCAAGTGCAAGTCATAACCAGGCAAATATTAATCTATATATGTTGGTTAAGGACCAAACTGTTTTTGGCATTTTTTTTGATTACTTATTTTCTTGGTGTTTGAAAATTGAAATGGATTCAAAAAATGTCACCCACCATTAATATATATATATATATATATTTTTTTTTTCATTTGAAAAATAAATATTGAAATAACTTCTCATCCGACTATTAAATTTCAATTCAAATGTGTGTGAAAGTGATGATATTAGTTCTTGCACTTCAATGATAAATATTGATCACATAAAGACAGTTAATTTAATCTTGCACACATAGTATCCATACCCATGCCAACTCTGCGTGACGTAAACGCTCAGCTGAAGATCGAAAACAACACGTAAGAAAAAGATGGGAAAAAGACACAAACAGCAAGCTTGATCAAAAAGAAAAAAAAAGTCCAAAGCATGCACATATGATCTTGTCTATCTCTCAAAAATTGTTGCATGTCTGAGAATATTCAGAGGACCGACCTGGCGAGACATTATCTATATTACCCACCACGTACCATTTATTATTTTTTTTTAATTTTATAGAAAGAAAAAACGAAGGAAAGGCCTTACGTCCCTTTTATTTGATCCCCTACCTAAAACGCAGCCTCCTTCACATCTAAAATTGTCTCGATCTTGTGGATGTCATATTTACAGCATTGCACTTTGCTTTTTCTCTTATTAATTATTTTGTTACTTTCCACCCTAAGAGCTGGCCAACCCACCCAGTACCAACCTGACACTCGTTGGAAAATTATTTTGTGTATACATAGATCAACGTGTTTAGTATGTCAACTAGCAAAAAATATATATATATATATTAATTTTACTATCAGTATCTTTTAATTTTAAAAAATTATGACGAATCAATCAAATTTATCTATTATATTCTCTCTCTAAAATAAATTATCTCTCCTATTTAATTTAAATACAATGAATAAATTTGATTGGTTCGTTCTAACTTTTTAAAGTTAAAAAACAATGACGGTAAATTTATATTATATATATATAATTAGGTTAATTTTAAAGGTGTAAGTTAGATGCAGGTAATGGGATAGGGCTGAAAATTAATGATGAAAAAGAAAAAGAAATCGATTGGATTGATATAACTGAGCTGAGTTGAAATGGCTGTAATTGGCTAGCCAATAGTAACTTGTAAAGTTTACTTCAAGATTAAATGAATTATTCAATTACTAGTGCATGCTCCCTTTGAATATGATATCAACTATTTCTTTGCTTTGCTTATATTTAGTGGAATTTATTTAAAGCCGAATTTCTTTGCTTTGCTTATAGATAACAATAGAGGCCCTTTTCACCTGACCTACAAGCAACCATATAACACTAAAAAATAAAATTTTTAAAAATAGAAAAGGAGACAGAGCTGAGATTAAAC
>CM034471.1:1956056-1997241 GCA_019925255.1 Litchi chinensis
TAGTTGATTGTAAAATTTTGTCTACCTGAATACGAGCAGTTTGATAATAATCGAATTTTAAAATATTAAATGTTCCGAAGTTTTTATTTGTGTAAAATTTAAAGATAGTTTTTAATTTTGAACGCAATAGGTTGAAGGATGTTTAGATATTAAGAACATTTAAACTTTGAGATTAGGGTGGATTATCAAAAGTGATCAAATTTAAGGCAAGAACTACTTTAATGCAATTCACAAAATATACCAATATCAACAATAAGATTATGTACTACACATAGTTTACAGGGTAAGAAAACCACATAGTGGCCAACATATCTCCTTCTACATTGTGATGAAAATTCAAATATAAACAACATTTCTGCATTAAAATCAAATTTATTAATTGTGCATCCACTCTTCTTTAATTTTGAAAAAATGATTATGTTGACCTTATCATGTATCTTTGTTCTTTTAAAAGAGTTTAGAAATCACGTTTGTTTATAAAAGATTAAAAGATTAAAGATTAAATGTAAAGAAATCTCTAAGATTAATTAGTTATTTGAGATACATAATAACTTTTGATATTAATATATCATTAAACCCCGATTTCGGTCTTAGTTAAAACTATGAAATTACATGTAACAACTTTTCACTAGTTGAAGAAATCCCAAAAATAAAAACCATCTATGTAATAATTGATAACAAACAATTACGTCATTCCAAATATGAGCTTCCGTATATGTGATTAAGATGTGAGCAAAAATATATTTCCATTTTCACACAACGACCAATAGCAAATAGCCACATCATCACAAAAATGAGCTTGGTCACGTGCGATCACTACAGATATTGTTTTAATGCAAGTGAAAAGGTAACCAGAAAAACAGACGCACATGACATTCTCTCTGGATCACTTCTCTTCTCTGCCAAAACCAGAAGCCAACAATGATTCTCGAAGTAAGTGGTCTTCCTCCAAAAGGGTTTTTTTTTTTGGATTTCGATTTCATGCTCATTTCACTTGTCAAAATTGTACCTTTATTAACTTGTCAAATTTTGTAAAAATGTGAACTTTGCAGGCCATAATGATCTGTATTGACAACTCTGAGTGGATGCGAAATGGGGACTACTCTCCAAGTAGATTCCAAGCTCAAGCAGAGGCTGTCAATCTCATTTGTGGTGCCAAAACACAGGTTTTCTTGTTTACTTATTATGTGGGTTTGAAGTGATTGGTAGTTGTGTTGAATTGTGTGTAAAGTTCTTTGGATTGAGTTTGTGTGTTTGTTAGTTTTTTTGATAGTGTTTGGTTTAAAGTTGGTTGCTTTTGGACTTTCTTGTTATGTTGTTTTGTTTTGGGGTTTTAGTTGATGGTGGGGGTGTTATGGGTATTGAATGAGTGAGTGTGTGTTTGTTTGTTTGTGGAACAGTTGAATCCGGAGAATACGGTGGGGGTTATGACAATGGCGGGGAAAGGGGTTCGTGTTTTGGTCTCGCCTACTAGTGATCTTGGCAAGATCTTGGCTTGCATGCACGGTGAGTTGTTTTATAAACTTGCTTTTTTGGTTTTGATTTCTTTGTTGAAGATTGAAGCTATTTTATGGTTATTGACGATAAATATGTGTGGATTGAAGACACGGAGAAATGCGTGCCTTTATGTTTTATTGTATGCAATCGGTGTTGAGATGGAAATTCAGAGGGATTGGAGAAGTGGTATATGCTGGTTGTGCTGTCTGAGTTTGGGTGGAGAAAATGTTGTCTAGATTTTGGAAATTGTATCTTTTTTCTTTATATGTGATTTTGTTCATGTGTTAGTTTTTAGCCGTTTGGGGGATGGGGCTGTTTATGGTTTTCTTGCAACTTATTTGGAAATGGGTTTTTGGTCTTATTTTGTATGTGTTTTGGATTAGTTCGATACTTTTGTGCATGTGTTGGGGGCGGTTGCTTTAACTTATTGCTCATTGTGTACTATATTATGGTTGGTAATTAGTGTTATTTATGTGGCATAAATTATTGGTATTCTCAACCATATTGTTGAGTTATCTGAAATGGCTATGAGAAGTTGATACTGAAGGGTTAAACCTTTGCCTTAAGCCATTAGGTTTTATTTCCTTTTTCTGTTTTCTATATGTAGGTCTAGAAATAGGTGGCGAGATGAATCTTGCTGCTGGGATCCAGGTGGCTCAATTGGCTCTTAAGTGTCGCCAAAATAAAAACCAGCAACAAAGAATTATTGTATTTGCTGGAAGGTGTGTTCTACTTTGGCTTTTTATCTATTGTCATTCCACCATTTCCATGTAAAATTTCATTGTTGCTTATTAAGGTTGTGTGTTTGAAGTCCTATCAAACATGAAAAGAAGTCGTTGGAGATGATCGGAAGGAAGTTGAAAAAAAATAGTGTGTCACTCGACATTGTCAATTTTGGTGAAGAGGACGATGGTAAGGCAGAGAAACTGGAAGCACTTCTCGCTGCTGTGAACAATAATGATAGCAGCCATATTGTTCATGTTCCTCCTGGTCCAAATGCCCTTTCTGATGTTCTTATAAGGTAAGTTGTTTTGCTTTAGTTTGCTTCTTTTGTATTGCATGGTAGTAGAGTAGTTGAGTTTATTGTGATGTTTTGATTTAAGTTAAATATTACCTCTGCTATTGCAGTACACCCATATTCACTGGAGATGGTGAAGGTGGAAGTGGTTTTGCAGCTGCAGCAGTTGGTGGTGTCTCTTGTTTCGAGTTTGGTGTGGATCCCAACCTAGATCCTGAATTGGCCCTTGCTCTTAGAGTTTCAATGGAAGAGGAGAGGGCCAGGCAAGAAGCAACAGAGGAGGCTGGTGCGCTGGAACATGAGGAGAATGCTCTGCTACGGCAAGCACCATCAATGAGATCGCTGCCTTTTGTGTTGAAGAGAAACTCAACAAAAGATGGCGGTTTGATTATCAAAATAGAGAAAAGGGAGGGGCGTAGGGAGTATTTGAAGTCCAGCAGATCCAATGGTCGTCTTACTTTGGCACTTGTTCCCTTAAACCATGATGATGATGAAGAAGAAGAAAAAGAGATAGAGAGTGTTGGAAAATAATGTATTCCAACAAAGAGAAGATGTTGTTGGTGTTGAAAAATGACAATGACAATGTCAATGTTGTCGAGGAGGAATTTTAACATGTAGATGTAGAAGGAACGCTTGACATCTTCAGTTATGCAAATGATATTACAAGAAACTTGATCTTTGACAATGTGATATATCATCTTGACATCTTCAGTTATGCAAAGGATATTACAAGAAACTTGCTCTTTGACAATGTCATTTAGACGTCACTAAAGCTTAATTCCATGTCCTTAAATGATATTAATGACATCAAAGCAAGCATCTCTTTCTTGTCGTCTTGTCACAGATCTGTATGGGTGACGTTTAAAAAAAATGTCTCAAAAGAACCTTTTGGTCATACAAGTATGTTGCTTTTTGAGGAATACGCCACATGAGACAGAAGTAGGAATTCAGTGAAAAGTCTGAATGCAAGCAAAAGAAGTTTGAACAAATAATTGGTTAATAAAAAAATAATAAAGTAATCTTTTAACAATCTCTCTAGTCCCCAGTAATAATGAACTGAAGACCAAAGAGCCTGCAGCCACCTCTCTCTTTTGGCTTCATGTTTATAATTATAACAACTTAATTGGTTATTGAAAAATGAAAACTAGGAATAGATGGTGCAACTCAAGTCTCTCAGAGCCCTACAACATATTTCAGTAGCGTAGCAAAGATCATTTTTAAATTAACTTTTTATATGCTATATTTAAAAGTATGTAGGTCGGAGATTATTTTAAACGAGAAAAAAGATGAAAATCCTGTATGAATATATATAAATTATTACAACATCAAATTTACTTTATTGAAATTTTATCTTTTAAAATTTAATACTAATATAAATGCGTAGCATTGAAAAACTTTTGTAGATAGGTCTATGATGGACGGCGGGTACCCCCCACGATAAGGATATTTTGTTTTCACTAATGGAATTGGGATAGGCACGTGGAAAAAGTGGGTTAATTGGTATGAAGGTGGAAGAGTTAACATACTAACTCCTATCTCTTTTTCCTTTTTTTTTTAAAAAAAAAAAATACTCTAACTCCTACTGTATAGACAATTATTATATAATCTTTACTCTTGAGACCTACGTGACGTGAGTTAAATTTCGTAAGTACATGAATCATATAGCATGAAAAATATTTGCTTTTATTTAAGTTCACTTGACATCTCCCATGGCTGACCATAAAGAGAATATTAACATTGTTCATAGTTTTATTGATTAAGATGGTCTCTTGTCACTTTGATCTCCGTGAATTCCATCATATAACATGTATGAGGTCAGCATACATGTTAAAATTATATAATTTGTCACACATATCAATACTTTTAATGACACTTGAGATATGTCACACAAAATAAATTGTTTTTAAAATAACCTCATTGTTTTTATTAAAATATAAAAAATATATTTAAATACTGTTTTTTTAAGAATATTTATTTAAATAAATCTTTAGTGATATTATCCATTGAGTTTAACAACACAATAAAAGAGTAACTAAATGTAAATTGTTACTATTTTTTTTTTGAATTATGTAGAAAATTTAGTGAGGGCAAATTATAATTTGACTATCTGATTTAAAAATAATTACAGGCTGGTAAACTTTTGATGTTTGTTACAATAAATCATTATGTCGTTATAACCTTTCTCTTAAAGTTAGTTGAGAGAGAGCGAAATTATTTTTCGATCTTACTTTTAATTTTCTTTAAAAATAAATTATAAAACTTTAAAATAAATTAACAAAAAAAATTTAATCAAATCTGCATATTACATTTTATTAATTTAAAAAAATTAAAAAATCAAACAAAAAATTAATTTAATAAAATAGAAATTAATTTAAAATTTTTATTAGATCTCTACCGTCCATTTTAATATGGATGGTAGAAATTAAATTGATAAAAAAATTAAAAAAAAATTATCCCAAAATCATCGCCCGCAGGCCTAGTCATTGTCCCAAAATCATCACACACACCAAGAAAATCATCAAACACACCAAGATCAGCCTGAACGGTCATCCCAAAATCATCAAACACATCGAGTCATTGAATTATAATTTATCCATTAATTACATTAATATTCACAAAAAATGTAATTTACATTTCTCTTACATATATATATAGGGGTGAGTGTTTTTAAGTTCGGGTTGGGTTGAATTGAAAATTTCTCAACCTAACATAAGCTAGTTGAAATTTTTTTAACCCAATCCAACCCAATAAATTCTTTAATCCAATCCAACTTAACCTAATAATAATCGATTGGTTCGGGTTGGATTGATCGGGTTGGATTTAATCTACTACAAATGTATAAAATGTTTAGTTGATAACTCTTATAGTCATAACAATTTAATTATAAATAAAACGGATATAAATAAATATTTAATAATTCAAAATAAAAGAATTCAATCCATCATAAAAGATGTTCTTGATCTTCATCTTTAACAAATGTTCTTCTAGAAGAATGAAAAAATTTCAACCCATCTTAATCCAATTTAATTTTCAACCCAACTCATCTCGATTTTTTTAAGATTTAATCCAACCCAACCCAATAAATAGTCGGATTGGATTGAGTTTGTCGGGTTGATTGGAGATGCCCATTCTTGCATTTATAGAGCTTTTATAATTAAATATACCTGAATTTAAAAGGTAAGAACTAACTAATTAAATTTATCAATTACATTCTTCTTTTTAAAACAAATTCTCTCTCCTATTTAATTCAAATGCAATTGATGAATTTAATTGGTTGATCCTTATTTTTTAAAATCAGGTATATACCTGATTTTAAAAACATTATATATATAACTTTTTAATTGTTAGGATTATTAATTTTAATATTCATTATATTCTCTCTCTTAAAACCATTTTATTTGCTATTTAATTCAAATACAATGAATGACTGAGATTAATGGTCTTAAATATTTATTTGTGCAGGTGTGAATGTGTGCGTGTGCTCTCGTGCACAAGTGTGTGTATGTGCGTAGACATGTGCATGAGCGTGTGTACGTGTGTGGTCATGTGCACGAATGTGTGTGTGCTTACACATGCGTGTATGTATACATGCACATGCGTGCATGCATGTGTATCTGTGTACACCTTATAAGAATAATTGAAGAAAAATTCTTCTTTAATTTTTTTTTTTTTTGAATTATAAAATTGATTATTTTATTTTGAATTATCATACACATCAATAAGTCTAGCTTATAATAGATTTTTAGCTAGATTGAACATATTTAATGATATATTAAAAAAGAACAAATTACAATTTAGCTATTTAATTGAAACCGTAATTTAAACATAACAACATTTTCACTTTTATTACAATTTACCCTCGTGCCATTAGTGAGATTCTATTACATTTGATAGTGTACAGTATCAAAATAATGAAAAGATAAAAGTATCCTTAGTAACTGTGTTGACTCAGTTGGTCGAATAAAATATAAAATAATAAAATAATTTTTTTTATCTAAAAAAAATTTAAAAAAATAATCAAATCTCCACTGACCATCTTCAAATGGACGATGAAGATTAATTTGAGAAAAAGAATTTAAAAATTAAATCTTCATCCTCACAAACCCACTTCTCTATTTTCCTCTCTTTATCGTTGTTGTGTTATGTGTATTTTCTGGATCAAGCAATTGGGCTGGTAAAAGCCCAACAAATCAACCTAGTGAAGTGACCCAGCAGACAAAACCCGGTTTATCAATGCTAAGCCCAGCGGGTTTTATAGCTCGCACCAGCGAGCTCACATTACTCGTTCACAGATCGTTATGCAGTTCGCACTATGCACAACTCGCTACTTAGCGAAGTCCAGCTCGAGATCGTTTATAGCTCGCCCAGTGAACAGTTAAACGAGAAATCTTTAGAAAAGACAGTTACCCGATTTGATCGTGATTCTTTCATCAGAATTAAAAGTTAATTCAAATTTGAACTCAGTCAACGTGATCTCGAGATTTACGGAGTAGTTTCCTGATTTGACTCAAACCGATTAAGAAGTGTATTCAATGTGAAATTCTTTTCTATTTTATTGCTACCTAAACTGAAACGCCTTTTTTCCCTATAAATAGAGGCTGAATTCATTGTAACAGACACATGAGAAATATTATACTGTCACTCTACCGAATTATTGAGAGACAGTCGTGGAAATAAGTCACACTTGAGAGACAGTCGTGGACGTAAGCACACTTACCGAAACGTTAAAAACTTTGTGTTGTTTTTGTTCTCTACCCCTTTTATCTTTTTCTTTGCTGTTTGCTTTGTTTGAGATTGATTGCAGGTATTGAGATTTGAGCTCTCGTCGACCAGAAATCAATGTCGACATTTTGGCGTTAGAAGAAGGGCACAGACTGCAATCTATCTTGTTTCAATTCTTGGATTTTCAACAATGACGAGAATAAAAGCAACTAAGTACGTGGGCTCACAAGCTGACCAAGCAGAGAGTCAGACCAGTCAACACCAGCGTGATGCGCAACAGGTGGAAGACGCGCCCATACCAGCAGCAGGCACATCCCAGGGCCAAGCAGTAGGTGTTGCAACAGACATGCCGTCATTGCCCCCTCGCCAACCCGTTTCAGTCGCCCCAGTCGAGGGGCTGCAAGCATGGTACCAAAGACAGGAAGCGTTGGAGCTTACGGTTTGACAACTTATAGATGCTGTTAATGTGTTGGTACAGGCTCAGGCGCAGAATGTGCCCAGAATTGAGGTTGAGGCTCCAAGGCAAGTATTTCCGCAACATGGAGTGTAGGTGTCAGAGAGGCCAGTTAGAGAAGTGCAGCGACCTACTGGATTAGCTCATTCCTCTAATTCGCGCTCTAGAACTGCAGGTTGACCTGTTCACGAAAAAAGAGAAATTGCGCACCCTACAAAGTTGGTGATAAGGGTAAGTCAAGATGGAAGCAGGCGAGTAGAAGTTGGTCATGATAAGGTCCGAGCTGCACCTCGACATGAAGAAGAAGTGGGTAATCAGCGACAAACAAGGTCGCACTTGGCTGGCAGCTCGATCAGAGAGAGTCAGAGATACGAGCCAGAGCGTCGCTTTCCAGGTCGTGACCATAGAAGGAGACATGGACCCCGAGACCTGCAAGTAAAGGAACTTCTTCGGAGGGTCCAATAGTTGGAAGCGTGACCTAGCACCCTAGACCAGTGTGAACACTACGGAGAGAGGACTCCATTTACAAGGGAGATCAAGACACAACCTCTCCCTCCGAGATTCAAGGTGCCAAACATTCAGCAGTATAACAGAGACAACGACCCCTATGATCATCTTGATGCTTTCAATGTTAGATAGACTTGCAGATAGACAACCCAATGGTGAAGTGTCATGTATTCCTAGCTACTCTAGGGGACATTTCACGAACTTGGTTCAACAATCTCCCAGTTCGAGCATAGGAAGTTGGGAAGATTGTCAACAGAAGTTTGTTAGTCAGTATAGGGCTTTGAGGAGACAACCTGCACCATCCTGCCACTTGGCCACTATCTTCCAATGTCAGGGCGAACCATTGAAAGATTACAATGTGGAAAGCCCATCAGATGAAAGTATTTTGACTGCGATCTTGGCTGGGTTGTGCAAGGATGGAAAATTGTACAAAAGCATCTACAAGTCTCTAGTGAAGGACCTGAGAGAATTCTACGAACGAGCTGCGAAGGAAATCAGATGAGAAGAGACTTTCGGCTCAAAGAAGTCTAATTAGAAAAACGAAACGGGTAGTTTCAGCCAATCGAAAAAGAGAAATAATGACGGAAATAAAAGTAAAGTCGAGGTAGTGGCTTAAGCAACCAGATTACCAAAAAGGCTAGGAGAGAGCCTAGGAATGAACGACCTCAGCGTCAAGGTCGCTATGACAGTTATAACATTTTATCGGATACACAAGACAGGATTTTTGCTGCAGAAAAGAACATGGAAGATTTTGGAAAGCCCAATCCCTTGGGAGCCCCTGTTGAGCACCGAGATAGAAATAAGTTTTGTGCTTATGATAATGAGGTCGGACACAATACTTCCGATTATTAGGCTTTGAAAGACGCCATTGAAAGATTAATCAAAAGAGGTCGCTTGAGAGATTACGTGGTGAGACCTGCAGACTCGCGACCTCCGCAACAACGACCTAGCAGCAACAACAGCCAGCGCAGTAGCAACCCCAACGAGTTCCCGAGCAAGAGCACGAACCTGCAGTAAGGACGATTTTTTAGTATTCATATCACATGCATCAAACAGGTTGTCCAACTTAGGAATGAAGCTTATCGTCTAACAAATGTGAATGAAACTGAAATCTCTCGAGCTTGGAACGTTGAACATCTTCGTCCATATTATCGGTAACTTTTTCATTACATGTATTCAATTTGTAAATTCAATTATTTCGGAAGTTAATGAAAGTTCCAAGTTTTTCATATTATTTTGAGTGATTGCTCTAATAAATTACATGTTCTCAAAATTTTATGAGTCATTAAGCTAGCAGGTTCCATCCTATTAGCTCGTTGTTATGCTCATATCTAGCTAAAAATAAGAGTCAAAAAAGCAGGTGAGGTTACGTACCTTTACATAGCTCGTCAAAATAAGAGCCTAAAAAGCAGAGAGGTTACGTACTTTTGCATAGCTCTCCAAAATAAGAGCCTAAAAAACAGACGAGGTTATGTACCCTTGCATAGCTCGCTAAAAATAAGAGCAAAAAAAGCAGGTGAGGTTACGTACCCTGTATAGCTCGCCAAAATAAGAGCTTAAAAAACAGGCAAAGTTACGTACCTCTGCATAACTCGCCAAAAAAGTGCCAAAAAAACAGACGAGGTTATATACCCTTGCATGGTTCGCTAAAATAAGAGCCTAAAAAACAGACGAGGTTACGTATCTTTGCATAGCTCGCCCAATAGAGTCTAAAAAGCAGACGAGGTCACGACCTCTGCAAAGATCATAAAAATAAAACTATGGCAGACGAGGTTACGACCCCCTGCATAGCTCGTTAACATTTCAATATGGCAGATAAGGTTTCGACCTGTTGCATATATCAAAAGATTTTATTAACTGGTGAATTAAGTAATTCCTTGAGCTATTATATCATATTTCGAGCCAGTTTATGTTACAACAATTAGCTCGCAAGAAATGAAAGTCTTATAACTTACAAAATGAAGATATAAAATGTGTCACAGCAAACACAATAACTCAAGCACATTCAACAGAGAAGATGTAATGAAAGAAATTTTATTAAGTTCAAAAAATTCATTACAAATTGAGACCGATGGAATACAAGTGTCAAGAAGGCAAAAGACAAGGCAAACTACTAGTCCCGAGTGGGAGAATCTGGTCCTAAAAGGGAATCTTCGTTGGAAGACGAACTAGAGAGTTCAGTGACATCGGTGGGCTCAGCTTGAGAGGTCGCGCCGAGCATCTCCATTGCTAAAGGAAGCGCATCTGATATAACTGGAGACGAGGTAGTTTCATATTTGAACCTCTCCATAGCTCAGAGTCCCTCGTCACCAAAGATGAAAAAATCTAACTCAGGATGGGACGTCCATAACGTGAAGAGGAAGTTAATACCTGTTTTTTCCTCGACCTCATTTCTGGCTTTAGTGACCCGCATTTCTGCTTCCTGAGCAGATCTTTCTCTGAAAACCATGAAATCTACGCAGGTGTCATGTGCACGACGATTAACAACATCAGCTTCTCACTGCGTAGCCTCCACTTGTTACTCGGCCGCCTCAGCTCGCTTCTCAGCCGCCTCAGCCCGTTGCAACGCAGCCTCTACTTGTTGCCCGACCACCTCAACTTGTTTCTCTGCAATCTCAGCTCGCTGTTTAGCCTTTTCAGTTCGCTTTGCAGCAGTTTTCACTCGCTCAACTTGCTTTTCGACAAGTTTAGCTCGCTGCTCAGACTGCCTCAACTCATCATTCACTTTGTTCAATTCATCTTCATGGTTACGAAACAAGGCAGTGAGATGTGACCTCGTAGCTTCATAGTCGTTTTCTACACGCATCAGAGCCTCATCAACTATCTATCTAGCTATATTAGCCTTCGCCAGCTTTGCCTCGCGACCCTCCTCGTACCTCCTAGCGTTTTAAGCCTCCTCACTCAAGGACTTGATCTCCTCCTTTGCTTTCTCCAGCTCATTCTCCAGCCTCATTATACGATCATCGGAGAACCTGGTTTCTCTCCTACGTTTTATTGCTCCAAGGGTAGCTTGAAACTCCACAAGTTAGTATTTAATAAAACGAGTAAAGAGTTAACGAGCAAAGAGTAAAAAAGAGAATAGAGTTACTAATGTTGCATGTCGACTTATGTATTCGTCCAGATCCAAGCCCTTAAGAGATTTATTTTCTAAGGCCCTCGTATGAGTCATCATGATATCCAACCAGTTGTCAAGAAGAGATTTTAGATATCTTTCCCTTGGTCCATCTTCAAGGCTTGTCATGATTGGCGAAGCAGTATCCTCAACCGGTGCGACCTCAGGCTCTTTACCTTTATATACATGACGTCGCGTGGTAGAGGTGTGTTTACATATGCTCTTTCTTCCTTCCACCTCTGCTAGCACAAACTTGAGTCGCTTGGGATGAAACTTCAGTTGATTGAACTTCCCTCACTTCGGACTGCGAGTTGAGGGATATAACCGGGGATGGGTTTGCTGTTACTGCTGCCGGGGGTGGCACCTCGCTGGTAACAACAACCGAAGGAGCCTTTGCTTTAGCGGGTCGGTTGGAAGGAGCAGCTGAAGGGATTGGAGCCTCAGCAAATTGCTTTTGAGGGAACTGCAGAAGAGTGAGATTTCTCCTAGTTGGAGCTCGCCCAAAGGTGGAAGTTGAAGCTGAAGCTGGAGGAATAGCTATTTGAAAGACACCTATTGGCGAGGTACGAGCTGGAGCTGGAACTGCTTGAGCTGAAGCTGGAATTGCTTAAGTTGGAACGGGAACTGGAGTTGATTTTGCCTGCAAGGTGGAGGTAGGAATTTGGACTAATTGGAAGGAATCTGATCTGCCTGCGAGGTAGAGGCAGGAGCTGGAGCTGATTGGGAGCAGGAGCATCCTCTTCTTCGACGGGTACATCAAGAACAGAAGGGAGCTCGAATTCTTTCATGCTCCATATGTTCCTATTACAGTCTATCAGCAGAGAATCATCAGGAGGAGTGCGACCATAAGTATGGAGGAGGGCGGTGTCAAACTTATCATTAATGCTCGCTTCACCAGAACTTGCGAGCACCCCTAGAGCTCTCTTCACCTCACTGCTGAAAAGGGATTTGTCTGTCTTCATTTCTGCAAAACATAGTGTTTAAAAAAAAAAAAGAGAGAGAGATTGCTAATACCTGGACTTAGAACAAAACTGAAGTTTTTAAGACCTGCGAGAGAAGGGCAAGAGACGAAGAACCAATCTGTTTTGTAAGCCCCTGCGTTGGATTTACCTTTTGCATCTCCTCGAGGCAAAAGACTCTTGTAATCTAATTGGCGAGTTGAGAGATAATAAATTTCGTCTCGTTTGCCATCTTTCGAGCTATTTCCAGCTTTGATGTTGTAAAGATGAGTAATGATTTTTGGAGTTGGGGGAGGAAGACCGTTTCTAAGAAAGGCCAAGGTCAACGAGGTGAGCTGTGAGTATGAGTTCGGAGTCAGCTGGAATGGTGAAAGCTTGATCGTGTTCAAAAACTCGATTAAGTAAGGAGGAACTTGGAACCTAAGCCCGTGCCCGAGATGTTGGGTGCTGATAGCGATGTACCCCTTTGGAGGATAACATGCATGATTGTCATGAACGGGAGACATCACACGACAACCCCAAGGAATATGAAATTGAAAAGCGAGTCCCTCAAGTTTGACAGAATCAACTGTAGAAGAATGATGCGTGAACACTTCGCGAGCTTTCTTCTCCTCGCGAGCTCGTCGCTCCGTTACAAGTCGACTAACTACTTCGGAAACGACCTGAGCTTCAGTTTGCCCTGGAACCTCCTCGCTTTGAGTAGCCTCATCAACATTATGGACTCCACTTGAAGACATCTATACAAAAAGGGTATGGTTAGGTCGTAGCAAACAGACCATGACAAATTGTTTCTTAAGAAAATTTCATATTCTACAGATCACTGATATAGTGAGAGGCTTGATCTATGAAAAAATGACCTACGAGCTACCTATAAGTGTTTAATCCTACAGTTCGCATGCATGATAAGCCACAAACAGTAAACAGATTGCAAATAGACAAACAACAAGATCAAACTAATAGAAACTGAAGAGTCGTGATCAACAAGAAACTCAGAATCACAAAATTCAAATCAAAATATGAGATATTCAAACTCATGGCAAACACAGAAAGCTCAATGCAAGTTCAACGCAACTCAAACACAACAAAAGCAGACTAGAAACTGAAAACGTGAAGTTAAACAAAGAAACTTACTGTTAATCTCTTATGAAGATGTGAAAACGACGACTGGAAATGAAGATTTTGTGGAGAACCGGTGAAAAACGCCATAATAGAAAACTTGGAGGCTGGATGAAAATGACAGGTGAAAAAGAAAACGAAGGGGCTCCACCAGTTTATATAGATGGTCGAGCTCGAGCCCCAGCCGTCCGATCTGAAAAATATGTAACCGCCCTGAATCCAACGATGCAGCACGAGTAACGGCTTTGTAATCATGCAGCCGTCAGTTGAAAAACTGCGCATTAAATGCACGTGGCCCGAGATGCACCGGTACTGGTTCGGTTATCGCCTGTATGATCGCTGCGTATAAAAAACTGATGAGATAGAATTTGAAAGAGCGCAAAATAGCAATTCAAGATGTTAGCTTTTACCAGCGGACTCAAGCTCCTAATTCACAAAACGAACTGAGAGCTGGGAGGCTGATGTTATGTGCATTTTCTGGATCAAGCAATTGGGCTAGTAAAAGCCCAACAAATCAACCCAGTGAAGTGGCCTAACAGATAAGGCCCGGTTTATTAATGCTAAGCCCAGCGGGCTTTACAGCTCTCATCACTCGTTCACATATCGTTATATAGTTCGCACTATACACAGCTCGCTACTCAGCGAAGTCCAGCTCGAAATCGTTTACAGCTCGCCCAGTGAACAATGTTCTAAAACTCGCGACTCGCTACTCGACCGGCGACCCAACGAGCAGTGAGTAATCGGTAACTCGGCGAGTACTCAAAAAGTACTGTTTATGGAGTAAATTATAATTTTTGAAATTTAAAAGCGCAAACTAATATTTCTTTAAATGTCAAGGGCCATGGTGAAATTATCCTCACCATCTACATAAAACACCCCCAAGTCAAAACCCTCATGTCCTCTCTCTTTCTCCCTTCTCCTCTCTCGTCACTCTTCTCTTCTAACATCATCGTCACCATTCCAATGAGCCCTCACCGTCGCCGTTGTCTTTGCCGTTCTAGTGAGCTAACGCCGTCGCCTAAGCCGAAGCCCATCCCTCTTCATCGTCGTCGGCCCTCTCTCTCTCCTCTGCACGGCGGTTCGAGTCTCTTTCTCTACCGGTTCAAGCCTCCTTCTTTTCCCCTTCATATCTTCGACATTGTTTCCTTAAGTCGCCGCTGTCTCTTTCCTGAAGCCCTCATTGTAACTGTCGCCGAACTCTATGAGTGACGGTTTCACACTTTCACTTATTTGATTGCATTTTCATTTGTATGACTGATTTATTTTGTTGTGAGTGAATTTTGGCCCATTTTTTGTGGTTTTTGGGATGATTTTTGGTGAATTTATAATGTTTGACTCGCCGAGTTCGTCCGAGTTGGGCCGAGAGCCCATCTTCGGCGAGCAACACCTCCGATCTGGGGGTTCTCGGATCGGCGGAGTGCCGATCCACGAGAACCCGGCGAGAACTCGGCGAAATTCGCCGAGTTTTTAAACAATGCTAGTGAACAGTTAAATGAGAGAATCTTCCAAAAAAGGCAATTACCCGATTTAATCGTGATTCTTTCATTAGAATTAGAAATTAATTCAAATTTGAACTCAATCAACGTGATCTCGAGATTTACGGAGTAGTTTCCTGATTTGACTCCAACCGATTAGGAAATACATTCAATGTGAAATTCTTTTCCTGTTTTATTGCTACATAAATTGTAACGCCTCTTTTCCCTATAAATAAAGACTGAATTCATTATAACAGACACACGAGAAATATTATACTGTCACTTTGCTGAATTATTGAGAAACAGTCGTGGACGTTGGCATACTTATCAAATCACGTTAAAAAGTTTGTCTTCGTGTTGTTTTTGTTCTCTACCATTTTTATCTTTTTCTTTGCTGTTTGCTTTGTTTGAGATTGATTGCAGGTATTGAGATTTGAGCTCTCGTCTACCAGAAATCAATGTCAACACGTTGCCTCACTTTCCTCTCTCTGCTGGTAAACTTCACCCTACAGATCTCTCTCTGCCACCGTTTTCTCCTCTTTCATCATCTCTCTACTGCTTTCTTCTATGTACCAGTAAACCTTCCCTTTCTTTTCCTTCTCTCTCCTCTCATTTCCTTTCTTCTTGATACCACTTTTTCTCCTTCATCATTTGGGTTCATCATCATCGAATCTAGATGAACCTTTATCTGGGTTCTTATCGATGGACCCAAATAAAGGTTCATTTAAGTTTATCGATTCGAACCCAAATGAATTATTTGGATTCGTCAGTAATTTTGAGGTTGATTTATTTTGTTTTATGGGAGATTGATTACGTTGATTTTGATTGATGGTGATTATGTTGGTTTTAATTGATGATGTTTGATTTTAGATTGATGATGTTGAGAGGTTGATTGATAATGGTTGATGATGTTTGAGGCCATTTTTTGGATTGGAAACTGAAACGACTGGAAACTGAAAAATTTTGGGTTCCAATGAGAATAATGACCTGAAAACCCAGAATTCTAGTGAGAATAAAGAGGGAAGAAGATAGAGAAAAGAGGATGTGGAAGATGATTGAATATATTGAGGAGAGATGGAAGATGATTGACTTTAAATTAAATTAATTTTATGTAATATTATTTTTTGAAATTGATCTCCCAATCAAATTAAATTTTTTATATAATTTATTTCAAAGTTTTAAAATTTATTTTAAAAGAAAAATAAAAAATAAGGCTAAAAAATAATTTTATCTTTTTGTCAGTTAACTCTAACAATCCACTAATCCACTAATAATAGGGGGATAAATTACAATAAAATTGAAAAGGTTACTCCATTTGAATTAATATTTCAATTGGACAGTTAAATTATAATTTGTTTATTAAAAAATGTTGCTACAATGACAACAAACAAAAAATATAACTATATTGTAATATTAATCTTTTTGTTTGATATATCATGATATTAACATACCCATTTATGTCACTTTTTTTATACCCCTGCGTTCAAACATGACATTTTGTTCATGAATTTGATTATGTTTATGTTACCAGTGGGAAATCAAGGATCCTACTGGTAAAGAAATCTCTTTGATTAGTTATAAAATTACATGTAACTACATCTCACTAGTTAAATAAATTCTTATGAGCTTCCAGATTCGAATAAAAAATTTTCATTTTCACACAACAACCAATAACAAACAGCCACATCATCAGAAAAATGAGTTTGGTCACATGAGATCACTACAAACGCACTTTTAATGGAAGTGAAGAAACAATCAAAAGCTTGAATCTTCTTGTAAAAACAATAAACACACACGCACATAACGTTCTCTCTGGATTTTTCGCTTCTCTTCTCTTCCAAAACCAGAACCAACAATGGTTCTCGAAGTAAGTGGTCTTCCTCCAAATGGGTTTTTTTCCAATTTCGATTTCATGCTTACTTCGCTTGTCAAAATTGTACCTTTGTCAACTTGTCAAATTTTGTAAAAATGTGAACTTTGCAGGCTACAATGATCTGTATTGACAACTCTGAGTGGATGCGAAATGGGGATTACTCTCCAAGTAGATTCCAAGCTCAAGCAGAGGCTGTCAATCTCATTTGTGGTGCCAAAACACAGGTTTTCTTGTTTACTTTTTTACGTGGGTTTGAAGTGATTGGTAGTTGTGTTGAATTGTGTGTAAAGTTGGGTTCTTTGGATTGAGTTTGTGTGTTTGTGAGTTTGTTTTGATAGTGTTTGGTTTAAAGTTGGTTGCTTTTGGACTTTCTTGATATGTTGTTTTAGGGTTTTAGCTGATGGTGGGGGTGTTATGGGTATTGAATGAGTGAATGTGTGTTTGTTTGTGTGTGGAACAGTTGAATCCGGAGAATACAGTGGGAGTTATGACAATGGCAGGGAAAGGGGTTCGCGTTTTGGTCACGCCTACTAGTGATCTTGGCAAGATCTTGGCTTGCATGCACGGTAAATTGTTTTAAATTGCTTTTTTGGTTTCGATTTCTTTGTTGAAGATTGAAGCTAGTTTATGGTTATTGACGATAAATATGTGTGGATTGGAGATATGGAGAAATGTGTGCCTTTATGTTTTATTGTATGCAAATGGTGTTGAAACGGAAATTCAGAGGGATTGGAGAAGTGGTATATGCTGGTTGTACAGCTATGTGAGTTTGGGTGGAGAAAATGTTGTCTAGATGTTGGAAATTGTATCTTTTCTTTTTAGACGTGATTTCAAACATGTGTAGGATAGTTTTTTGACCTTTTGAGGGATGGGGGCTGTTTATGGTTTTCTTCCAACTTATTTGGAAATGGGTTTTTGGTCTTATTATTTTGTATGTGTTTTGGATGGTAGTTGGATACTTTTGTGTATGTGTTGGGGGCTGGTTGGTTTAACTCATTGCTTATTGTATTATATTATGGTTTGGTAAATAGTGTTATTTATGTGCCATAAATTATTGGTATTCTCAACAATATTGTTGAGTTATCCGAAATGGCTACGAGAAGTTGATAGTGTCAATTTCTTCTTTTTCTATGGTGGTAATCTCTGATGACTAATTCTCATTTAGTTTAAATGGTTAAACCTTTGCATTAAGCTATTAGGTTTTATTTTATTTTTTTCGTTTTCTATATGTAGGTCTAGAAATAGGTGGTGAGATGAATCTTGCTGCTGGGATCCAGGTGGCTCAACTGGCTCTTAAGCATCGCCAAAATAAAAAGCAGCAACAAAGAATTATTGTATTTGCTGGAAGGTGTGTTCTGCTTTGGCTCTTTATCTATTATCTTTCTACCATTTTCATGTTTAAATTTCATTGTTGCTTATTAAAGTTGTCTGTTTGAAGTCCTATCAAACATGAAAAGAAGTTGTTGGAGATGATTGGAAGGAAGTTGAAAAAAAATAGTGTGTCACTTGACATTGTCAATTTTGGTGAAGAAGATGATGGTAAGACAGAGAAACTGGAAGCACTTCTTGCTACTGTGAACAATAATGATAGCAGCCATATTGTTCATGTTCCTCCTGGTCCAAATGCCCTTTCTGATGTTCTTTTAAGGTAAGTTGTTTTGCTTTAGTTTGCTGCTTTTATTTTGCATGGTAGTAGAGTAGTTGAGTTTATTGTGATGTTTTGATTTAAGTTACATATTACCTCTGCCATTGCAGTACACCCATATTCACTGGGGATGGTGAAGGTGGAAGTGGTTTTGCAGCTGCAGCAGTTGGTGGTGTCTCTGGTTTCGAGTTTGGTGTGGATCCCAACCTAGATCCTGAGTTGGCCCTTGCTCTTAGAGTTTCAATGGAAGAGGAGAGGGCCAGGCAAGAAGCAGCAGCTAAAAAAGCGGCAGAGGAGGCTGGTAAGCCGGAAAAGGAAGAGGGACAGCAGTCCAACTCACAAGACACAACTATGACCGATCAAGTCAGTGCCCCACCTTCTGAAGCTGACGCTAAGAAAAATGATTTGACGGTTGGTTTCATATTTGGATTTCATTTTTTCCTGCCATGTTAATTAATAAATGCTTTAACAGTTGCATCTTTCTATAATTGCTAAGGCTGTTTTTGGGTTTTGTAATTGCTTGTACTGTTTGGCTGCAAACATTTAATTGAGTAATTATTCTTTATGAATTGTTATGTTTGCAACAGGATGAGGAGAATGCTCTGCTACAGCAAGCACTTGCAATGTCAATGGATGACCCTGGCTCTAGTCAAGAGTCGCGTGATACAGATATGTCAGATGCAGCTGCAGATGATCCAGAGTTGGCACTAGGTCAGTCCCTATGTTCAGTTGAGACATGTTTTATTTAATGTAATGGGGTGGATGATTTGTCTTATTTAGTATACCTTATCCCTAGATTTACATTGAGGGTTTTAATTTGTAAATAGAATTTTGTTTTTGAGGTATGTATTTCTAGAGGTCCTTTGGGAGTGCCTTGAGGACGCATCCTGTTTCTGTGGATGGTTTTTCACCTTCTTGGTGGACAATTTCTCATTCATTTATCCTTTTTCTATAAATGTACTTACATTGTCTAATCAATTTGCACACACACGCCCATTATTTCTAACTTTCAAAAGAGTTCATAACATTGGGCTACCTTGGATAACTCTCTCTCTCCCCTCTCCCCGTCATTGTATTTTCTATTTTGAACTATTTTGCTATTCTTCTGGTTCAAGGTGGTGAACTGAAACAGCCATACTGTTGATGTGCAATGTCTACATGTCTGTACAGTCTAAGACTACATAAAATTTCATATACCAAGGCATAAGTTGCCACTTGGAATGTTTAGTTTATATTGTTTTCTATATGTGCCAATTATAATTGCCCTTTCTCCGGTGCTTGCAGCCCTACACTTATCTGTACAGGAAAGCACAAACGATTCAGCTAGCCAAAGTGATGTGAGCAAGTTGTTGGCTGATCGGTCTTTTGTGTCCTCTATCCTTGCATCGGTATATCTCCTGAAAATTGCATTTATAATTTTCTCCTTGTCTGGGATTCCAAGCATAAGATAATTCATTCTAGTATAGAATATCGTTATTAATAATGTTTTTGCTTCTACAGCTTCCAGGGGTTGATCCAAATGATCCCTCAGTTAAAGATGTGCTTGCTTCCATGCAAAACCAGTCTGAGGTGAGTTCATCAAAGTTTTTCTGCTATAGGATATATTTTCTGTAGAAATAGTCTTTCAACATGGATAATTAACTTTCTTGGTGCTTTGTGTAAGTTACCTTATCGTATTAGCAGCTCCGTCCACCACTCTCTCTCACACTCACACACACACACACACACAGAGGTAGACGATATTTTGTTATTGAATTGAAAGATAAGTGTTTGGAGCCCACAAAGATGAATAGTTATTCTTAGTAGCTAGGATTGTCCATAACAACTAAGATGCATGACCTTTTCATTTGCACTTTATATCTTCATTGTTTTAATTGCTGCATCATAGGATCTGGTTTGTAGAATGCCATGCAACTATGAGCTTCCTTCATCTTTGTTTCATGTAAATTATCAATCTTTAGTTGGTAAGAAACAAAGAAAAGGCAAATAGAATAGCATTGTTGATTCCTGTAGGGGCATTAATTAAAATAGACATACGGCAATATACTATCCAGTTTCTTGTATCTATGTTGGTTTCGATATTGAAGTGCTTTCTATAAGCTATTGTGTGAGACCTCTGTTTTTATATACTAAGTATTTCCGCGTGATGAAATTTTGGTGTCTGATTGCATTATATGTCTGTAGCCGCAACAGGAGAAGGACGAAGACAACGCACCAAAAGAGGAGGACAAATAGTTTTCTTGGAGTTTCTTTTCTGTAGAAGGTTTGAACTTTTCGATCTTATAGGGTAGAAGCTGAAGCCATTTTGTGAAGTTGGTAGTAACTAGTGGATGGACAATTCTCTTGCAGGTCTGTTTTACCCTCTTTGAATGGCCAGTGGTGCATATTGATGAATGATTTTATTCTACTTAAAAGCGGCTCTAGAATAGTTTACACTATGGCAAAACATTGTAATGTACCTTTCCGATGTTTCAATGTAGATGCGTGCCTACTTTGAAATTGAGCTTTTCTGATTTACTCAAATCCATCATTTTTTTAATGGATATTATAATTACAGTACAAGTGAAATAAAAATCAATTGCCAAGACAAATAATCTACAATCTTGAAAGAATATCAAAATGATATTCAATCTATTTCAATATATATTTTTTAAATATTTATTTATTTTGAAAATACTTTCAGTATCTTCAAAATTTAACACCAATAGTTCTGCCAGAAAGTACCAAACAAACCAATTTCAAACCATCTCTAATGAATACAGGACAAAAAGTGCACGAGACAATAAAGATGTTTCCATTAAGCATGTCCGCAATAAGATAATAAATCGAGTAATTGAGACATTATTATAATGTACATTATGGTACGATTTAGATTACAAATCTATTATGGTACGATTTAGATTACAAATCTTTCATTAAGGGTAAAATTGCTCTTTTCACCCTAAAAGGCTTTTTCGTAATTTAATAACTCACACAGGACGGTTCTAGTGGAAATTATTCACATTACTGCAGATAACACTCAAACCTGTGCACTCATACAAGGCATAGGTGTGCTGTGCCATCTTGGCACAACAACTTGGAGTTTTTCCAGTCTTTATTTGTTAATAGGTTTAATGAGAAAACGAGTAACGGATTCAACTCGAATTAACTCAGACCAATTTGGAGAAATTTCTTAATTTGTCCAATTTTTAGCACACATTTTTTATATCTTATCTTGTTCTTGTCTTTATCGTTTTATAAGTTGATAAAGGAAATAATAATAATAATGACTACAAGCAACTCAAACTATCAATATGAATGAATATTACCTCTTAGCCCATACATACAATTGTGCATTTCTCTATTCATTCAAACTCATATTAATTTTGTCAATTTTTAAGAGAGTTGGTATGAGATAATTTTTAAATTAGATTTTTTTTTTCTTATGTTTTTAACAGTTCTAGTTTACGTAAAGCGTTTGATCTTGCATTTTATTTGTTTGTTCATGTATTATGAGTATTTAGATCATTCTTTCTAGTTTATTGAGTATTCATTTTTGGATCATTTTTTTAGTTTATTGAGTATTTATTTTCTGGAGTACTCAGCGTCAGCTGATTCCAGTTCTACTAAGCGATCATCAATGGCTAGTATTGCTACGGCAGGAGCTTTGATAACTGGGCCACCTTTGTTGGAACAATACTTTTTGGAAGCGTATATAGTTGAAGTCAATTAATGAACATGTTTGGGATAGTGTCAAAGAAAACTATTCTCGTCCTACTGCTATTCAAGAAGATAAATCTATCATCCTGAAGCCAACATTTGCATGGAACGATAATGATTATGCTAATGCTAATTGGAATTCAAAGGCCATAAATGCTATTTTCTGTGGTAGTGAACATGTTAAATTCATGCATATTCAAATGTGTGATGTTGCTAAGGATGCTTGGAATATTAATTCTTCAAAATATTTACCAAGGATCAACTGCTGTAAGAGAGCAGAGAATCAAATGCCAACAATTCAATTTAATGTTATGAGTTTGAAGGATTTGGACATGTCTAGATTGAATGTGCAAACCTAAAGAGAAAAACTAAAAGTAAAATGTTATTTCTCTGAGGGTAATTGTGATAATTTTTTGCTGTAAAAAAAAAGACGTAAAATAATAGAACGAACTTTATTTCTAACCAATTGCAACGTAACAATTATGTTTTAGGGATGAGTTTAACTGTTATATTGAAATAATATAGTCCATGCATAGTTATGAGGTAAATAATTTTTTTAACTTTCGAATCTGTTGTTACTCAAATCCATCACTATTAACATATACCATAATTACAGTTAGATATGAATCACCAGTCGCTTGCAAATTATAACAAATCATCTACAACCTCAGAAGACTCATAGTTGTCCAAACAGAACAACTTCAAACCCTTCAGATTCTCAATAAATACGAGACAAAAACTGCACAAGACTTTTAGGCTGCGTTTGACACGCGAGATTGGATTGGAATGGAATTGATTGAATTGGATTGGAATGGAATGAGAAATCACCTTCTCATGTTTGATAGAATTTGAGATTAGATTAAAATTATATTGTATCATGTTTGATATATATTAGGATTGGATTGAAATAAAATTAATTTAAAATTTTTATTATATAAAATTAATTTTATAAAAAAATCTGAAAAAAAAAAACAAAATAATCCCCCATTTCTTCAATATCAAACTCCATAATCTCCCACAATTCAACATCAATAACTACAATTCATCAATTCAATTCATCAATATCATCATCTCACACAACAACAACAATATTTTAACATCATCATAACATTAACAACATAAAAAAAAAAAAAAAAAGATTGAACCATATGTTCTGGGTTCGGTGCTGAACCCAGAACCAGATGGTTTTGGTCGGCGACGAACCTGGTGGTTCTAGGTTCGGTGACGAGCCCAGAACCAGATGGTTCTGGGTTCTCAGAACAGATGGTTCTGGGGTGACGAACCCAGAACCCAGATCTAGGTTCGTCGCCGGTTCTGGGTTCGGCGACGAACCCAGAACCATCCCAACTCGGGAAAAAAAAGAAGAAGAAGAAGAAGACCTGTGATTCGGTGGAGAGAGAGAGAGAGAGGGTGGGAGAGGATGAAATGAAAAAATAAAAAACTGAATCCCATGATATTGGGATTTTGGAATGACATGGGGGAGAGTGGGAATGACATATCCCATGAGTATGGGATTGGAGGGGAACTTGGAAATGAAATGTTCATTCCCATCAGCAGCTCCAAACATGGGATATGGGAGAATGAGAGAAAATGAATCCCAATCCCATCCCAAATCCCACCTACCAAACATAGCGTTAAGGAAAATCAGATTTCCAATAAACATGTGCACGATAAATAATAAATTAACCAAATTGAGGCATGAGTTTCCATATATATATATATATATATATGAATAATGTTAGGTTTTTCAAAAATTTTGCTTAAATGATGTAATATATGAGTTATCAAGATCCTATTAATTATCATATTATTTTATGATTTATAAGATCTTGACAACTTACATGCTACATTATTTGAGTATGAATTTGAATAAAATTTTTGAAAAGTCTGACATTATTTTATATATATATATAAATATAAAGTACTGTTGCCCAATATACTTTTTTAATACATTCACTATTCAATTTAAGATATGCCTATAAATTTGTACATTTTGAACATAAAATTTACATCATAAAAAGACAATTTGTATATATGTCATATATTAAATAAATAATATATTAAAAAATGCATAGAAGAGTGTATAAGAACAGAAAACATGTAGCTCATTGAAAGGTGGTAAAAATTGGACAAATTCAAGAATTTCTCCATACTGCTCTGAGTTGAGTCCCTTGTTTTTTCATTGAACTCAGTAACAAACATAGACAAGAACACATTAAACAAATATTCAACTCATCTAATGCCAACAAATTTCTACGTAAATTGGCCTATACATGTGTGTATGTGTGTTGTGGCATATACATATTTGGCCTCATCAATTGAATGTTTTCTGTTTTTATCTTGTATTTGTTTGCTTTTAATAGTTGAATGAAAAATGTTAAAAGGGAGCCTGAAAAATCCAGTGTGGCTAATTCTGGCTGATATGTGGAAATGGAGAACTTGAATATCCAATTTTGTTGACAACCTAATGTTGCATGAGCTTCACATTTAATTGTTTAGTTTTAGTTGCATTTTTTTTTTTTTTTGAAACTAGTTGTAGTTGCCATTCTATATATGTGCCAGAATCTGCATAACCAAAAAGCTTAGGCTGTCCTGTAGGCCCCACATAATGACACAAAGGTCTCTATAAGTCTTATCTATTGAATGTGAAAGACTAGCTACTCAAACCAAATCTTTGGTGGGTTCTATGAAAATGGTGGGACTGATGAGTAGTAGTAGTGATAGTACTAAAACTTTGGTTTTGTTGTGGATTGCATTGTGTCTGTGTTTGACAGTTAGTGATGGTTATGTGAAGTACAACACTGGAGCTGGTGTTGTGCCAGGCAAATTGAAAGTTCATTTGGTTGCACATTCACATGATGATCTTTGTTGGTTAATGACTGTTGATCAGTACTACATTGGATTGGACAAATCCATGCAGGTCCCCAACTATAAACCATTAACTCTGTCAAATTTGGTATTTGTGGTTGGTAGTGTATTAATTTGCTGGTGCAATGTGATTACTTATTGTTGGTATTTTTTTGTGTAGGATGCTTGTGTGGAGAATGTATTGGATTCTGTTATTGCTGCTTTGCGTCGTGATCCAAACAGGGAGATTTGTGTTTGCTGAAATGGTATATTTGGTGTTGTATGCTTGGATTCTTGAGCAGTCAATGTTAAATTGATTGAATGCTTGTCATATTTTATATATTTGGATTTGTGTTATGATGCTCATGTACGGATATGTTGATAGTTAATATGTTTCATTTAGAGTTTCATATGCGTTTTAAATCTTTATACGAACAATTTATTATGAATTCAAATTTTTTGGAGTCATTAAAGGGCATGCCATATTCAAGTAGGTATTAGTGTGCCTTCATTTTTCGATGTTTTAACTGTTTTTCTTTAGTTGCGGCTTCTTGTCATCAGCTAACAAAGTTTGATATGAATGATAGGCCTTTTTCCATCTATGGTGGGTAGAGCAAAATCCGGAAATGCAAGAAGTAGTGAGAAAACTAGTGGATGCAGGGCAACTGGAGTTTGTGTACGAAATGTTATCAACAACTAGCATTTTGTGTATTGTTTTTGAATGTATGATAAGTCCTTTCTTTGTTGCTACCTGCAGAAATGGCGGTTGGTGCATGCATGATGAGGCAGCAACACATTACATAGACAAGATTGATCAGACAACTCTCGGTCATGGACTGATAAAGGACCTGTCTAACACAACTCCTCGTGCTGGATTGTAAATCGATCCATTTGGACACTCTGCTGTGCAAACTTACCTACTTGGGGCTGAGGTAGATATACCGTTAAGTACTAATTCGTGCAAACATTGCTCATAATATGTATCAATATGTCAACATTTTGAATGTACCCTTTTGCAATTGAAGTAGTTGTCACTCTTCTAAAATGTGACATGTTTTCGGTTTTTCAATATTATGAAAATATTCTTAAATTTTCGACAGGTAGGTTTTGATTATGTACATTTTTCATAAATTGGTTATCAATACAGAGAAGAGCTTAAAAATAAATAAATAAATAAATCTCTTGGAGGTATATGGCGTGGGTCCAAAACTTTTAGTTCTTAATCTAAGGTTTGAAAACAAACTTCAACAACCCTTTCTCTGTGACCAGTTTCTTTGAAGAGTTTTGTTGAGTTCATCATTTACTTGATCCTCGCAGATTTTTAGCAATGTCTTTCCTAATCATTACAGTCCTCCAGAAGGTTTTCATTTTGAACTGACTGACAATTTTGCGCACCTTCACGTACCAACATTTTACAGATTTAGTCTTCCTAAATGTGGTCTGATGTTCTTGTTGTTAGAAAGCATCATATCATTAGTTGGGATAGTCTGATAGTTACTAAGACGGTATCTGTATTTATTCTGCAATTTTCATGTATTAGAGATTTCCTGACAGCTTAAGATTTTGGAACTAATGGTTATTAACAGTTGATGAATGTATCTCCTCATGGGTTACATTTATGACTGCAGGATAATCCACTTCTAGAACCATATTATGTGGACAATGGGAGATGATTTCCAATACCAATACGCCGAGTCTTGGTTCATGCAGATGGACAAATTAATTCACAATTTTAACAAGGTAGAGTTCTATCAACTACCATTTTAAAGGAACTTGTAGTTGTTCCCCTTTTTGATGGCTGATACATTTAGCTTGTACACGAATATGCACTCCTATGCATGTTTGATCTTTATAGGATGGTCGAGCGAATGCATTATATTCTACACCATCTATATACACTGATGCAAGAGTTGCAGGAAATACATCATGGCTGCTAAAAACTGACGATTATTTCCCGTGAGCATTTCTAATGCCGTTTCTATTCCTTGGTTGATACAAAGTTTCTTAACGCTTAAATCAATTCTTAATATATGATTGTTGAATGTTTCCTGACAGTTATGCAGATAGGGTATATGCTTATCGGACGGGATACTTTACTAGTAGGCCTGGTTTGAAGGGATACATTCGAATGCTGAGCGGATATTACTTGGTACGCAAGTCATAACGAAATATAGGGACGTTCTTTTGATTTCCTCCTGCTTTGCAATTTACATTTGCTTGAAGCTCACACCCACCTTCGGTTGGTAGATTTGGTCTTTTCATCACAATATGTCGGTTGGTGTTGCTGATTGTAAGTTTTTTCAATATTTTGTTTGACACCAAGTCATTGTGTCCAATCTTCATGAAAATTTGGTTTCTTCATACCAGCAAATTTTGGAAACAACAGAAAGTCTTTTCTTATTTTCACAAACAGGCAGCACGACAACTTGAATTCTTGGCTGGGAAGAGATCGAAAGGTCCTGCAGCCCTTTCGTTCTAGGAGATGCTTTAGGAATTGCTCAGCATCATGATGCTGTCACTGGTTCAGGTAAACAGCATACAACAGATGACTATGCTAACCGCCTAGCTATTGGAGCCCATGAGGTGGAATGCCAAACTTTTACGATAATTCCCCATGTTGTTGAACTTTTCTGTGATTGTTTTTACCAAATGATATGACTTCTTACAGGCTGAAGCTGTTGTAAGTTCTGCCTTGTCATGCCTCACTGATAAATCAGGAGATCAATGTGCAACAGCTACATCAAAATTTAGCCAGGTAAAGTTGTTTCTACATTGGAAGACTTTTAGATCAAGTTACTGCAAATCTAATGCTTCTCTTACCCCCCCTATCCATTCTCATTTTTGGTTTTACAATTGTTGAACAGTGTCCACTGCTCAATATCAGCTACTGCCCTCCAACAGAGGAAGACATCTCAGAAGGAAAGAATTTGGTAATAGTTTCATCTACTCATACATATTGTTGACAGTACTTCCCCATAACATTCATTAATATTGTAAATATGGTTACTTCCAGATCATAGTGGCATATAATCCTCTTGGATGGAGCTGTACTGACGTTATTAGGATACCAGTGAGTATAAGATCAAGTTTCAAGTTCATTTTGTTAATGATTTTCACGTTAACATTGCCTTCAATATATGATTTGGAAATGACAATATTATCTGCCAGGTTAATGATTCCAATCTTGTAGTCCAAGACTCCTCAGGCGATGCAGTTGATGCACAGTAAGTACATTTGGATAATGTTACCAAAAATGTAAGAAAATTCTACACAGAAGCCTATTTGGGACATTCACCAAAGATAGTTCCTCAATACTGGCTTGTCTTTCAAGTAACAATGCCACCACTAGGTTGGCACACTTAACTTCATTTCAAAAGCTGCTGGCACAGGTAGAATTCCATTGTTTTTTAAATGCATTTGACTTGCACATGCTCTCATCTACCAATTACATTCTATTTGTGTCCTACGACAATTATGCAGAGCAAAAACGATACAGAATTCTCCCAACCATCAACCTTTTAAAGAATGAGAACATTGAAATTGGACCTGGAAATCTGAAGATGTCCTTTTCATCAACCACCGGACAACTACAGCAAATGTACAAATTCTAGAACAGGTGTAAGTTGTTTTAGAGTTCTAGCAGTGGCCACGAAAATAGTTATTCTATCAAGTTAGTAGTCATACAAGAGAAACAGTTTCATATACATACATTCATTTGCATGTGCTAATTGCTTTGCATCATATGTACGTTTAATTCTACTTTGTTTTACATATAGAGATTTTAATTGAACAAAATTATTGATAAGTGATTGTCACATGTTACCAGGTTGATATACCACTGCAACAGAACTTTCTCTATTATAATTCATACGATGGTTTTGATGTAAGCCCCTCATGCCTGGATTATGATATCACAATTCACTTGTTTTGGTGCCATTAACGTTCTGTTTATACAATCTGAGCCGTCTTCTGGTGCCTACCTTTTCCGGCCTGATGGACTGTCAACTAATGTTTCACAATCAGTAAGAACTTTTGTTCTTCTTTTTCATAAATTACCAGCATCTCTTTACACAAAATGTAAATGTGCAAGAAAGAAAGACATGGTTGTAAAGATTTAATGTTTTCGTGTTTATTTATTTGATTATTTGATATGATATGCAGAAACCTGTGGAAGTAATTCGGGGAGCACTAGTGGATGAAGTGTACCAACAGTTTGATACATGGATCAACCAGGTCATCCATCTTTTTATTGTTTCAGTTCACTTAATACTATTTTGCATTGTAAGTACCTGAAATTTTATTCCACGATTGTTTCTCTAGCAAATCGAATACCAAAAACTGGTTGTTCGCCTATATTGAGATACATAAGTTTAAAAATTGCTAATGAAAGATGCCATTATGAACATTAAAAAAAATAAAAGTTGCAGTATGGGACCTTAATACATAATCAACTTTTTGTTGTGGTTGACCTTTTTTTTTTTTTTTGTTTATATATATATATATAATGTCCTCATCCTGACATGAATTGCTTGCTGATTTTATTTTTTGCGTTTGTTTGATAGGTCACAAAACTTTACAAAGACAAAGAGCATGCTGAAGTTGAATATACTGTGAGTCACTACCTTGCATTTTAACCATTACCACTATCTTCTTTTCCATAAAAAAGGAACTTCTTTGATACATAACTTTGTCAATCATGAGGAGTAAACTAGTATATTATCTCTAGAGAAGTATTGATTGGCTTTGACAAGATGTCATTTTTTGTAGATTGGACCAATTCCAGGGGACGATCGTTGTGGAAAGGAGGTAATCTTGCGAATTAAAACCAATATGACTACAGAGAAGTTTTTCTATACTGATTCTAATGGAAGAGACTTTCTAAAACGGGTGACTCTCTTGCATTATCTTTCCATCTGGATATTGGTTGTTCCATTTCTTGAACTTCATATAATGTATGATTAACATAGTAGAGGAATTTTTCATCTTTCCATGATGAATCAATTTAATATTAGTAAGAACTATTGTCCAGGTTATACAGGTGATCACTGACTGGAAATGTAGTAGTGTGATGCTTGTGGTGCAAGAAACAAAACATTTTTTAGTCTAGCCATTTCTGGCTGCTGATGGTTTAAACATACCAAAAATTCTGTGTTGTTAAATCCTGAGGTGTTTGAAAACACCTTTACATACTTGTGAATTTCCAATTAAGCTAGACAGTTTAGAAATAATTTATTGGGTTAATGTCATGTCAACATATTCATTTTCTATGCTTCAATGTATTTCATTGTTTCTGTAGCGCCTACTATTATGTATCTTTGCAGATCTGAGACTACAGAGCTGACTGGACTTATCGAGTTAATCAACCTGAAGCGGGGAACTATTATCCTGTAATGTTCCTAGTTCTATTATACGCTGACTTGACAAATATACTTATCAGAATTCTGTACTAATGTTATGAATTTTCAACCTGTCCATTTTCACGTTATAGAATAGGTATGATCATTTTAGATTAGAATCTAATTCATCAACATTAATTTTATCCAGCTTAATCTTGGAATGTTCATTACGGATAAAAAATCTGAATTCTCAATCTTAGTTGACCATGCCACTGGAGGAAGCAGCCTTAAAGATGGAGAAGTAGAAATAATGCTTCATAGGTACTATACACACATATATTTCACATCATTATGTGGTTCAACATTGAGATAAACTTATACAAATGTTAAACTGACACTTCATTGTTTATGTGCAAGGCGTATGTTTTTGGATGATGGAAGAGGTGTTGAAGAAGCCCTTAACAAAGAAGTTTGGGTTAAAGACACATGTCAAGGCTTAACGGTGTGTTATAACAAGTGCTAGCTAATGCTTAAGAATTCTGAAATTCTATCCAATAATGTGTTTAATTCTTTTTTAATGTTTCTTCAGGTTAGAGGAAAATACTATTTGAGCATCAATAAACTAGGGGATGGAGCACAATGGTGCAGGACAACAGGGCAAGAAGTTTATTTGCCGCTTCTTTTAGCATTCACATAGGAGGTATATATAAACATATATGACTTAATTATAGGCATTTCTAGTGAATCTACCACTACAGATCATATTAAATCTGATGCAATAATGAATGATTATTCAGAATTCAGAGACTTGGAAGGCAAGTCATACGACAAAAGCAACACCAATGGATCCAAACTGCACATTGCCTCTCAATGTTGCTTTAATTGCACTTCAGGTGACAAGCATTAGCTACTTTATAGAATGCAATGACTAAAAATTCTCTCTAACTCTAGTTTTTGCAGGTGTTGGATGATGGAAGTGTACTCATTCGTTTGGCACATCTATACGAGGTATAAGTATCGCATCTAAAGCTCCTCGTCACATTCCTGCTACAATGTACCTTATAAGACCTTGTCGAAATGCATTCCAATAAACACCATTTGAATAATTACCTTCAAACTTAAGATTTTCGGATCAAATAGTGACTAAATATTATATCAGTCAATTGTACTATAAAATTTGGATTCAAAAACTGTGTATAGCGATTAATTTTATAATCAAATTGTACATGTTTTAGGTTGGGGAAGATACCGAGTATTCAACACCAGCTGAAGTCGAAGTAAGGAAGATATTTTATGGAAAATCGGTACGTATTCGGTCTTGCTAGTGTTATTTTAATGTTTGAGTCGTCTCCACATCAAATGCTATCTCAGAAAAAGGTTCCCTTGCATGTACTGTTTATTTGTTAATGTAAATGTACCTTTTTAGTGCCTCATGTTTTTCGTTCCTTTTCTTGAAATGGCCTCATGTTATGTGTACATCTATGTACATATAACGTGTTACATCTGTCTCATTGATTTTTTTTTTTTTTTTAAATCCGCATGCACCAACATGTATATGTAACAATAATGATGGCTCTGAAATGTTTGTGGTGTTTGAAGATTCAGATTAAGGAGGTGAAGGAAATGAGTTTGTCAGCAAATCAGCAAAAATCAGAGATGAAAAAATTGAATTGGAAAGTTGAGGGAGATAATGGGCGACACCTGGCCCAGTTAAAGGTGGGCCCGTTGACGCCTCAACTCTTGTTGTTGAGCTCAGTCCAATGGAGATCCGTACTTTCTTGCTCAAATTTTGGGTGCTTGTTTGGGTAGTTTTGTTTTTAGGTGCTTAATAATGACAAATAAAAGAGTAAAAAAGTTTTCGACCTCTTCTATATTTAGGAGGAGCTGTATGGACTGTGCGATATAGTCATATCCTAATTAGGTTCTAGTTGTCTGATATAGTTTCAAGGGGTCAAAATAAATAAGTAAATAAGGGCACTCTTAGTTCAAAATAAATTATTATTGGCTGGCATTGTATTGTACATAAGTTTTAATGCCAATTTGAACAATACAATTCAGTGTTTTATTGGATACATAATTTTTAGTTCTAATAATGTTTTATTTAGTCAAATAATGTTATTTATCATCTTAAACCAAAAGGCCTAATTTATTATAAAAACGAGTCTGATCCAATCATATCTCTTGATTAGATTTTTTTTTTTTTAAATTGGCTTGATCAAGGTTTTGACTTTGATTGATTGGTAATTGTTGGAGTATTTATGTTTGATTGAGTACACATGTAAGTCCTGAATATAATTTATAAGACACGATTTTCTCTTGATTCAACAATTCTCTTGCAAATCAACACTTGAAAGACAAAAATACATAGATACGTTAAATGTAGCAAAAGTTTTTCATCCAAAATATTTCAATATAAAGGTCGTGTAATTCTAATTAGACAACGATGTTAATCACTGTATGTTGTGATGTCTAAATACAGTCTTTTTTTTAAAAAAAAAAAAAAAAGACATGAACAAAACAAAGTTGAGAAATTGGAAGTTTTATTTGATATTTTAAAATGCATTTGATTGAATAAATCAAACATGATTTTATTCAAAAGAAATTAAATAATTACAAAAGTTGAATAATTAAAGTTTTTATTCCAAAAGATTAATTAGCTAAAACAAATTCTGAATTTAACAAGAATTGCATAATTTAAAACTGTTTTTTACTTATAAGTATGCCTTAAGAGTTTTTTAAAAGAATTTCTCATTAATTAAAAAAGAAAAAGGAAAAATATATATATATATTTGTTGTAAAATGATATTGTCTAATCAAGCCGAAATAGTGCTTAAGCTTTACTCAGGAAATAATATCATCCATCTATATTATATGGCCTGATAATAATGATCCGAATCAAATGTATACATCAAATTAAGATTTAGTCTATATTTTTCATCCTATAAATGAAGAAGTATATTCTACATTAATTTCACATGATACATTCCTTGTTCAAGCTTTCAATAATGTTAATATTTATATGGTAATCAAACTCATACTCCACCAGTTTCATTTCAAGTTTTCTAATGGTTTTATCAATTCTGATTCCTCGAAAAGTACAAACACAAGACTCTTTGTAGTTTTGTTAGAGCTTGTGCCAGCTTGGAGAGCAAGAAACAATGTTGCTATAGCACAAGAAATAAAATAATCAATCGATTGTAAAAAAAATCCTCCTGACAAATATAAGCATCTGAATCATAAAATCAAAACTACAATTGAGTACTCCAAGAATATAATTCTATTTAAAATATGGTAATGATGATCAACAAAATCACACACAAAAACCACATCGAAAGACAAATAACAAATTTATAGAGCAGTTGGCCTGGTTTTCAGTTGAGCTTCGAATGTGAAATTTATATATATATATATTTATTTATTTTTGTGGATAAGAATTAAATTTATAGAAAACTATCCATACTTTGTGCTTTCGAATAAGAATGAGACTTCAATTATTAACCTTTTAAAATCAAGAAAAATGCTCGATCACTTTTAGTAAGAGATGATGTGCAAAAAGGGAAGCTATTAAATTTGTGGCTGCTAGGATGAGATATTGACTGAACATTTAGTGCTTCAACCATTATTCATAAACATGTACTCATTATAAATTTATGGAACACTTAGTGCTGCAACCACTATACTATTCATGTACTCATCATAAATGACTTGTCAAATGGTTCATAAAAACTTCTCCACTTTCTTTCTTTATTATTATTATTTTTTAATATTATAATTGATTCGAGATTTGAGAAATGACACATGATTTGAAGTCACTACCTCAAAGTTTAGGTATAAATGGCATATCACTAGGTCAATCTATTGAGGATCTAGTTAGAGGTTTAACAACATGCCCTAGCAACTCTAAATTAATTCACAAGTTAGATTCAAAACAAACCAACCAGCCTACAAATTTGGGTAGATTAATCCTCTATTATTAGATCATAGAAATGACTTAACTTTAACCCAAGTAATTCTAAGTAAACTACTCATAAGAGCCAACTCAAATCATAAAGAGTTTTGCTTTACAAATTTGTAAGATTTTATTAGTATGTCAAAAAATAATAGTAGAATAGAATAGAATGCAAACCTTAAATTTAAATTCCTATTTTTATCTAAAGAGTAGCCTAAATGCAATTGCAAGATTCCAAAGTGGTCTATACTCAATTACATAATGCCTGTGCTCTGCCAAAGCCTTTGCTTGATCCTTTTTCTTGAGTTCCTCTAAATGATTATCAAATAGATCCTTACCAACTCTTATTCATTCGGTCACCATTTTCAAACATAGTCAATGTTTTGCTCTAACTTGTAGCTAATGTCAACTCTATATAGAATCTTCCAACATTTTTCTAAATTCTTCCCGTGCCTTTTTCAGTTTACTTCGTCTTTCTTCAACTTCTTGTCTTTTCCTTTAAACTAAGAACTCTTTAAAAGTTTATTTATGCTCCCCAAGTGTTCTTAGTGCACCATATCTTCTATTAATAATTACTCTCATGGCCTAATCTCAATTTTAGTTAGACCTAATATTTGCAGACTCCAAAAGCGCCTTAAAGACATTTTTAGCATTCAACTTATTAGCATAAACTAATTGCTCCTGCTGGACAATCTTCTCTTCCAATGCATCATTAGCCTTTTCACTTATCACCACCTTTTTCCTTGTTTCATTTGTATTTTGTGCATGAACTTCATCTGCAGAACTAACAACATCATAACTAAGAAGATGTTGGAATTATTCATTGTTTTAACATCTATAATGACAGTTGGATTATCCCCTGCAGTTCTTGAAAATGTTACGATTGAAGTAATGACATCGACAGTTGTCTGAATTTCATCTTTAAGGGCGACAAAGAAGCTACATCAGGTGAGGTTGATGATGTTGAAACCATTGTAGGTTGTATATTGCTAGCAGCAACTTGAGATTTTCCATCATTTATTTTCACTATTAAATTGGATCGCTCTTGCAATATCTTTGAAATTGTAACCTTTTCAGTGATTTTTTCATGCTATTGAACCAAATTATTTTTGGAGGTTGCATCAATCCAACCTTCTCTTCTATATTTTCCAAGTGCTCCACACAATTTTTTTTCATCTAACTTATTTGTCGTCACATTTGTCTCATGTCTAGGACTTTTATATCGCAATTCTTCTCCATGAGTTTGTCTAATGTCCCTCTCTCCTCTACCTTTGGTCAATCTCCTCTCAATATGTTGTAGCCCTTCACTAGTGGTTCTCCTTATTTTCTCTATTAATTGGCCTATGGCCATTGTTAACTGTGCTATGGATGTAGTCACTTCCTCCATCGTTCTAAACATTCTCGATTGACTTTCTTCCAAAGCTTCAACCTTGTCTGGTTGGTCATCGAAATATTCTGTGCTGAATTGGGACTCTCACCAGTCTTCATAACTTTCTCAATGAGAACACCAAATTGTTGAGGACTTAGTTAGAGATTCTAACAAGCCCTAACAACCTTAACTTAATCCACAAGTTAGATTCCAAAATGAACCAATCAGCCACAAAATTAGATAGATTGATTCTTTAGAATTAAATCATAAAATTGAAATAATAATAATAAAAAATAAATAAATAAATACAAAACGGATACGCATTGCAACACTTCACCTAAACGCTACTATAAAATGAACCTTTAACTTTCACCGGTCAAGAACATATGACTACTCTTTGCAGCCATTCACAAATGAAACTCAATCAAGTGCTTTGTCACCTGAATTTTATCATACACCCCCACTCTCTTCCTCCAATCACAATCAATTCAATTCGGATATTATTTGAATTTAGATTTCTTTCTATACTATTTTTTGTGCTGATTTCAAATAGTTAAAAATAATACACAACTATTACTTCAGTTTTGATACAATATATGTCGAACAAACGTTAAGATAACTCTTCATCATTGTAGAATTAACTTACCAAATAAATTCCATCTTTTAACGGCATAATTAAAGACATATCACGTAGGTCCACAAACAGGTACTACTAATGTCAAACAATCTATAAGGACGGCAGCCAAATAGCCATAACTATCCCATAGATCGATAATGACAATTTCTCTATACTAATAGTATTTAATACGACGGATTCTCTACGTTAATTATGTTTGCTTTGATCTTGTATCTCTTTATTTAATTATTAACTTTCCTATAAGGACGGCAGCCAAATAGCCATAACTATCCCATAGAGGGGTGATGACAATTTCTTTATACTAATAGTATTTAATATGACAGATTCTCTACATTAATTATATTTGCTTTGATCTTGTATCTCTTTATTTTATTATTAACTTTCCTAGGAATTATTAGCTTTCTATATTGTATTTTTTAACATTTTATGTATGTACTGTTTAATTATAACAACTGTTATTTATAAAAAAAATTAACATCAAACCTTACATATCTAACCAACTCTATTATATCCGTCTCCGTCCAGACACCAACTTCAAACCATTGACTCTCAGAAACTTACACACAACATACAGTCAGGATATCGGCTTCCAATAAACACGTGCACATGCACCAAACATCACCATAATTTACTCTTACCAACGACGAATTGGAGAGTTGAAAACTGAAACACTATGGCCTCCCACTACAAAAATTTTCTTCAACTTCTGATTACGATAACCAACAAAGCCGGCTCTCTCTCTCTATATATGTAAAATAACTTATATCCGAACTTTTAAATTATTAAGATTATCGGTAAAAATCATGTATTACACTTAATTGAATAGAAAAGATAAATTTTATTAGAAGAGAAAATATAATGAGTGATTTTTTTTTTTTAATTTTAAATATATAATGAATGATTTTGATAAGTAATCCTAACAATTTAAAAGTTGAACGTATTGTTTAAGTTTTGAAGTTATAACAATTTAAAAGTTAAGAGTTATATATATATATATATATATATTAATATATGTTCATATAGTCAAAAACTAGGCGCAGATTTTTGTAACCATTCAAGCAGCAACCATTTTGAAGTTTTCTTCTTGTATTTGTTCATAAGTTGGAAACAACTGAAAAACAAGGGACTGAAACCAACTTGGAGAACTTTTCTGTGAAAATGGAGGGTGTGAGAAATAGTAGACTGGCTTTGGTTTTGGTGGGGTGGTTGTGTTTGCGCTTGTGTTTAGCAGTCAATGGTGCATATGTGAAGTACAACACTGGAGCTAGGGCGGTGCCTGGTAAATTGAATGTTCATTTGGTTGCACATTCTCATGATGATGTTGGTTGGTTGAAGACTGTTGATCAGTACTATGTGGGGTCAAATAGCAGCATTCAGGTTGTAATTAGCTATGTATAAAGTATGACTATGTGAAAAAAAAAAGAAAAAGAAATTGATGTTGTAATGTCAAATTCATGAATTTTGGTTCGTCATTTGTAGGGTGCTTGTGTGGAGAATGTATTGGATTCTGTTGTGGAAGCTTTGCGTCGCGATGCTAATAGGAAGTTTGTGTTTGCTGAGATGGTAATTTGGTGTTTGTTTTGGTTTTTCATGTAGTTGATGTTGAATTGGTGAAATGAATGTTATTTTGTTTAATTTGGATTCAAATGAGATGTTTGATTATAGACTAGATTAGAGAATCTATCAGTAAAGAGAGTGTCATGTTGTGATTCTGTGTTAGTGTAGCTTGTTGCCATAATTTGACAAAGTTTGATGTGTATTAGGCTTTTTTCAATCGATGGTGGGTCACTCAAAGTCCAGAAATTCAAGAACAAGTGAGGAAACTTGTGGATGCGGGCCAATTGGAGTTTGTGTATGCGAGTCATCGATAATCAGTACTATTATTTGTTTGTGTTTTTGAGTGTATTGAGTATGACATGCCTTTTGGTTGCAGAAATGGTGGTTGGTGCATGCATGATGAAGCAGCAACACATTACATAGACATGATTGACCAAACCACTCTAGGCCATCGGCTGATAAAGGCGTATTTTAACAAAGCTCCTCGTGCCGGTTGGCAAATCGATCCATTTGGTCACTCTGCTGTGCAAGCTTACCTACTCGGGGCTGAGGTAGACTATTGTTTTGTTTATAATGTACTTGAACATTGTTTCATAAACACGCTTTATTAAGTCCACATAACGAATTGATTACATTGTGTGGTTACCACGCTTGGAATAAGTGACATGTTTTTTTGGTTTCAATGACATGAAAAAGTTATCTGCTTTATTTATAATTTGGAACAATTTTTGTTATAATTGTGTGGTTTGATGAAGGGGATATATTATAATTGATTACATTTGGTACACAGCTTGGTTTTGATTCTCTACATTTCGCTCGAATTGATTATCAAGACAGAGCAAAGCGCAAGAGGGACAAATCTCTTGAAGTTATATGGCGCGGGTCCAAAACTTTTGGTTCTTCATCCCAGGTTTGAAACTGCAACATTGGTCTTTTTACAAGTTTCTTTGAGTTTTGTTGAACTCACTGTTTACTTGACAATTTGCAGATTTTCACCAATGCCTTTCCCGTTCATTACAGTCCGCCAAACGGTTTCCATTTTGAAGTTTTTGACAATTTTGAGCCCATCCAGGTCCTAACGCTTGACAGATTTAGTCTTCTAAATGTTGTCTGGTGTTCTTGATGTATCTTCCCTTAAGTTACATCTTATAATTTGCAGGATAATCCACTTCTAGAGGACTACAATGTTGAAAAACGAGTTGCTGATTTTATTAGTGCTGCGTTAACCCAAGTAAGCTACAATCTTTATCATCTTACGCAACAGGAGCATACATGTATATAAGCATGTTATGATGATAACTTGTTCCATTATGGTGTTAGGCAAGAGTGACACGAGATAACCATATTATGTGGACAATGGGTGATGATTTTCAATACCAATACGCTGAGTCTTGGTTCAAGCAGATGGACAAATTTATACACTATGTTAACAAGGTAGATTTCAAGAGAAAGTTAATTTATCACTAAAGTTTCGAACTTGCATTGCTGAACTATTTTTTTTACTTGAAAATTTGATGCTAGCAAATGGTGTGTATAAAACCTCAACTTGAAAGATATGTTATTGTACCTAAATATTGACAACTTTCGCAAGTAAGACTTAACTATATATTTGTCGTTTGATTTCAATATTGTCAGATCTATTAGCATCTAGTCTCATCAAATTTGGACAGGATCTTGCAGCCATCTCATGATCTGTATTGCTCATGTCAACTTGAAGATAGATAATGTTGTTTTAGTCCTTATTTTTTATTTATACTACACCAGTCTTATATTTCTTCAAGGGACAATTTAATCATGTAGAGTAGCTGTGGTTATTACAGTAGCTGTTGAAATTTGCAACTATCTATGGAAAACTCGATTTTGAAACACAATAAATTTTCCCCTTCTCTTTTCAATCAGTAGATATTACTTGATATAGATCATGCTCTCTTATATGGGCTTGATTTTTACAGGATGGGCGAGTGAATGCATTATATTCGACACCATCTATCTACACTGATGCAAAACATGCAGCAGATATATCATGGCCTCTAAAAACCGATGATTACTTTCCGTGAGCATTTCTAGTGCCATCCTTTACTCTTTTTTCCTCTCATAGACAAAACGATGTCTTTTTAAGAGTCAAATCTATGTTCAACATATGCTTGTCGAATCATTGTTGACAGCTATGCAGATGGTCGAAATGCTTACTGGACAGGATACTTTACTAGTCGGCCTGCCTTGAAGCGATACATTCGGATGCTGAGTGGATATTACTTGGTATGTGTGTCAGAATGAAAGAGAAGAGCACATCTTTGCTCCTGCTCTATTACGTACATATGCTAGATGCTCTGTTACCAGCATCTGCTGAAATGGCTACTAGTGATGTTGATGTCAGTAAATGGTGTCACAATTTTGTTTGATTGGACACCAATTACTGGTCCGTCATAAAGTGCCTGATGTCAGACAGCATATGTTTTTTTAAAAATAGGTTTCTTCGTATGCCAGGGACACTTTCATACGCAAGCAATAAAGAAAAAAGAATGTATAAATCTTTTTAATTATTTTTTTTAATTTTTTAAGTCCTGTTTGGTATTCATTTTTTTTTTAATTTTATATCTTATTTTCTTATTAAAAAGAGTCTTGATTTAATAGTTATTTAATTTTAAGATCTCTAGAATAACAACATATAATATATAATTTTTATTGAATTCATTCTCTTATTATAAAAGAAAATATGGTTAAATAAAGATATTCATTTAGATTTTTACAATAAAAAAGAGTAAGAAGGATTTGAGTGGTCTCTTAAGGATAAATTCTTATTATTATTTTAAAATAGAGTTCTATAGAAAAGATCGAAATACAAACAGGGAAATTAAGAAGATTTTTTTATGAATCGACCTGTAACGAGATCTGTTCGAGGAAACATAACATCGTACCAACAAGTTCTTAATAAAATTTTCTCGTCATCTTCTTAAAAAAAAAAAAAAAATGGAAACAACTTGAAGTCTTTTCTGATTGTTGCAAACAGGCAGCACGGCAACTTGAATTCCTGGCTGGGAGGAGATCGTCTGGTCCAACCACTTATGCTCTGGGTGATGCTTTAGGAATTGCTCAGCATCATGATGCTGTCAGTGGCACAGCTAAACAACATACAACAAATGACTATGCGAAGCGCCTAGCTATTGGAGCCCATGAGGTGCACTGCTATTTGCCACTTTCACAATCATTTCCCATGTTGTTGAACTTCTTCGTAATCTTGACAAAATGATACAATCTCTAACAGGCTCAAGCTGTTGTAAGTTCTGCCTTGTCATGCCTAACTAGCGGTAAATCAGGAGGTCAATGTGCTAAGTCTGCATTGGCATTTAGCCAGGTGAGGTTTTATCGCCTTTCTGCATTGAGAGATTCAGTTCCAATATCCATTTCAAGTA